>VDFB02340293.1:0-10948 GCA_007258455.2 Sequoia sempervirens
TACGTATTTCCATGATTCATCTCGATTGCTCTTTTCCCTTTTGCTGTTGTAGTATAATTGCCCTCAGATTTTCAAAAGTTTGTGCAAGTATAGACTATGATAATGATTTAGCAAAACATCAAAAATTTAAGATAAGTGCTCCAAAAATTCATAAGATTTCGAGAGAGATACGATTTTGAGAGAGATTGGAATGATGAAGAACAAATCAATTTATAGAAAATTGATTATTCGAACAATAGGCAAGGATTGAAAGATCAACAGACGGTTGAGATTGATTGATTAGTCATGCATTCTGATAACAGTTAGTAATGACATGAGTGATATAAATTAGAAATAGAATTAAAGATTAAATAAATGATATGAATTATGAAGAATATTGAAGTCAGGGCTTAGAACAAATTTTAGTGTCTACGAAGCAGCTATACCATGGAGGGATAGAACAAGACCCGCGGTAGAGTGGTACATTGGAGAATAGTAATAAGAAGAGCTATCGCCATACTGCGAAGGGTTAAAACATAGCCCACAGTAAAGCAGTTTACTAAGGAAGAGTAATGAAATGACACCGCGGTACCGCAGGAAGAAGAAAGGTAGCCTGCGGTAGAGCGGTATAGTAATATATGAACCAAGGATGCACCGCAGTACTACAAGGAAGACAAAGGTGGTGCGCGGTAGTGAGGTATACTAAAGCAGGGTAACAATATGTACCGCGACACTGCAGGGGAGTGAAAAGTGACATGAGGTAACATGGTAAAGTAGCCATTGAGACATTTAAAGCTTTCCACTCACATCAGTCAACTTCGAAATATGGAATTTAGCTCGATGCAAAAGATTTGAATGATGTGAATTTATGATTCGAGAGTTAATGTGTTTTGGTGTGGAGATAAACAAAGTAGATTAAAATTTATCATTCATAATAGTAGAGACCAAGTGCAGACGAGCTCGAGGTGTAGAAGTGAAAGGAATTCTCCAAGGCGAACTATATTTCCGGGTAAGCTCTATTCACTACTCATTGAATTTATAACAATGGCACCAAAGAAAGTAGAAGTAGGAGCTAAGAAAGATGAGGCCAAGTCTAGTAAACCCTCTTTACAATCACCATTGCTTGCTCTATTACCTGGGTCAGTAGATAAGAAATTCAACTTAGGGATGTAGGGTCCCTATTATTCCTCAATCTGGGTGGAATTTGTACTGGTATTTCTATAGGAATAGAAATGATAAGGTCTCGACATCAAACCCATGGACCCTTGACTTGGCCAAATTGATTGTCCCAAACGTTTTCGTTGAAATCGAGCTGATTAAAGCCCTGACTCCTAGATACCACGCCCCAACCAAAGTTGTCAGGCTCCTAGATGGTGGGTGTTTAGTAGATGTTTCAAGGGAAGCTATTATCAAATGATTTAACCTAAACAAACAAGCTGTTACAAAAGTGAATTTGGGGAAATTAGAACAAGAATACAAGAGGCTAAGGAGAACCTACAGAAGTGATGAGCCCCCCTGCTTATGAAAAGGGGTGATAATAACATGATACTTCCTATCCCCTCCTCAAAAGTAGAGCCTTTCCCAGTGTCTGATTTTCAGGTTTACTTCAAAAACACATATCATGCATTGTGTCAAATTTTTGGGATAGATGCAAAAGATAATATGTCGGTAGGATTGATGAGGATGGCTATGATCATTTAGCATCCAGAGTCAAATGTTGAGTTTGATTTTGCATCTGTGGTTGAAGAGAAAATTCATGAGGTTTTGTTGTAGGTCAAGGAGGCTAAGGCTCCCATGTCTTTTAGAAAATATTCTTTGCTATGCCATTTTATTTTGTATCAAAATGAAACAAAATGGACTAAAAGATGAAATTATGCACACAAGAGAATGGAGTTAGACTCCTTGTACAAAATTGGTGCTACATTTGGGACAGTAGGTGCACTGAATGTGATTTTTTTGTGTTCAGAGATGATTTTTTTGTTAGAATAATTGCTGCCCTTGGTTTTTCAACACCAAGGTTACCACAATATTTGATGAATGCAATGAGGCCAATGTAGTATAAGCCAAACCAAGGCTATACTCACAATTATGCTAACTAGTTCCTTTTGCCACAACATACTATTATCAGGGTGTATGGTTGTGACCAAGCACCACATATTTTGCCAAAATTTGTACCTGCTAGAATATACTTTTTGGAGTTAATGTGGTAGATGCTCTAGATGGAGCATGACTTAATGAAGAATCAAAGAAAGGGCACATTTTTGCCTGATTTGACAATGTTTGAAGAATTGTCTATTGGATTTGCCATGTTGGAGGAGCTACAAAGGTTCATGTGGGTCAATTATCCCCTCAAGTATGGAAAGATGAGAGTATGTGACCCAGAGGGTCACATTAATATGGTCAGAAGGACTTTGTTAACCAAAAGGGCCATATCTCATGTATTTGACCCTGATGAGGATGTAATAAGGAACTTGGTATATTTTGATGACGTATTTCAGACTAGAAAGAGATGGATAATGATGATGAGGTGGGAAGATCAGAAGAAGGAGAAGAATAAAAGTTTTAAAGGGTTTTTTGCAGATGAATCCAATCTTCTCAAAATGATGCAAATGATCCTTGGCAAATTTGATGAATTTTATAAAAGGGCCCAAGATGAGGGAATAATTCCACTTCCCACACCCCAACAACCATAACATGAAGCATACACATCTCATATACTACCCCCATCACCTGCACATCCATCCCGTCCATCTCCCACACATGAACCCCAGGCCAAGAAGTAGAAGATTGAGTCATTAGTTGATTATGGCTCTAGTGATGATGAGGAATAGGAAGCAGTTTTGACTCTGACTGAAATGAAAAAGTGGGCCATAACAAAATTTCAAAGAGGCTCATTGATCTACAAAATCCACTAATATTATGAGAAATTAAGCTAATGAGATTAAAGAAAATGAGAGAGAGCAGTTGCCTCTCTAAGTTTTATGGAGGATGACAATTTTATTCATACTAATGAATTTAAAAGATTTTTGGATTAAGATGAAAATGAAACAGTTTGGTGAAAGAATGAAGATCAATCTCATAGGAGCTAATGATTCAAAGCAAGCTAAAGTTTAGGCCAAAACATTGGTAGAATTAAATATTGATAATATCAATGTCACCCCCCAGGAGGCAAGAGAGTTAGTATTGAAGATTGATATGTTGATTATACCAAGAATGGAGCTATCTAAGGTGTTTCTTTTGGATCAAAATATAGCACAAGATGACCCAATGTTAATTGCAGAGTTTGACTCAGAAGAAGGTGTATCAGGAATAGGGTATAACCCTACCACTTTAACTCTTGCCTTATGGAAAAAAAAAAGAGCACAAGGAATCCTAAACTCTTAGATGTGGTGTAGGAAATGAGGGGGTCATCCATGGTGAGCACAGAGAAAGATACAACTCCTACATAGGTTGCAACCATAGCAATGCATTTAGCAATGTTCACCAAAGATGTGGTGGAGAATTTGGAGAAGAAAATAACTGAATATGAGAAAATACTTAAGTTATCTAATGATGAAGTAAAAAAATTGTTTATTGAGAATGTGAAGTTGAAACAGGAATTACAGCAGGCAGCAACAGTGAGGAGGGATGAGGTAGTTGTTTATCACCCACCTATCCAAGTTGAAGACCCACAAATTCAATAAATGAAAGATGAAATTGATAGGCTAAAGAAACATAATATGAAATATGTCAAGCATCACATCATGGATACCCTGAGAAAAATATTGGAGCACAGAATTGAGATATTGAAGGGAAAAATAGGTGGAGTACATGAAAGCTTTAGCAATCTGGTTAAAGCTTTGGAACAGATAAATGCTAATTCCCCTATCCTTGAGGAACTCCAGAAGAGGTGGCGGCCTACTTATCACATTCTAACTACTCTCTGCAAGGCAACAAAAAGGGATCCAAAAGCCCCTCCAAGACTCAAGCCTACTCAAGAAATGGTGAAGGGGGTAATTGAGGAGCATAAGTACTTAATAGATATGAAGAAGAAAGTGGAAAATAGGAGGAATGCATTTGACTCCATTATGTACATCTTCAGCCCTTCAATCATCAAAAGGGATAATCAATTGAAAGGTGTGGATGAGTGGAAAGATGAATTTGATCATATGGTTTCTCAGTACCTGACACACATACAGAATGATGGGGATATCAACCTTGATAGATTTCATACTTTTCTTGATGGAATTGTCACACCAGACAATGGAAACACAAAATTTGTGGTAGATGTCAGGAACCTACTTGATAATAGATGGAAGAGTCACATCATGAATCTCAATGTTGCACAAGAGTTCAAATGGCCAAATGATTTGAAAATGAGTAAGTGGCAAGAGAAATATTTGGGTTTTGATGAGGATTGATCATTATCATCACAAAGAAAGATTAATCATACAGTAAAATCTTTGCACAGGTCTTAGATGACCATGGGCTTTTACTCAAAGACTAACGGATTAGAACGCATGTTTATTGTTAGTTATTTTAGTTATGCTTAATTTCATAATTATGTTTTGCTACCAAAAGGCATGTCCTTTGGTCTGAAGCTTGTTTCCTTACATATAAATAAGAGAGACCAAGACCAAAAGGAGACATTAGATATTAGATTAGAGATAGGAAAAAGTAACAGTCGAATAGGGATAATTTCTAGATTTGGAAAGACCATGATGCATGTATAAAATTTTGGAGGAATCAATGAAAGAACTCTGATTTTGTGGCATCATTCTAGTATCAATTATTTGTTGAATTAATTGAAAATATTATCAAGTTGTCTCCAAGGTTGATATTTCTTTGTTATTTAAATTGATATATCAAGTATATACTCAATTTATCAATGCACATTTGTTGCACTTGTGTGGTATGATTAATTGGTTCTTTCAAGTAAAGATTAAATCCTTCTAGTCATTCACAATAATTTGGGAGTATCATTTGGATCACTAAGAAGAACCTGGTAATTACATTCTTGCATGTTTATACAAGTTATAAACTAAAATTTGTATGCCAAACAATTAGAATTTCCACCAGATATTAGCTACTCATCTTTGAATTTCATCTGACTGCTTTTACCCAACAAGGTACCGGTCTCAATTTAGTTTATTTATTTAGTTTTATCTACCAAATATAAACTACACATTTGTTAACTGAACATATTAAATTTTATCTTGATATTGCTTATACAATCTACACCAAATTAGGATTTCATCTCTCCACTCCCAATTACCATTATGGATAGATTGCTTGGGGAAGAAACACACAGTTCAAGTTTTCTTCATTCACATAGGTATACCTACCTAGGTCTAGTAGAGCCTAAAGAGAAGAAGGTTCAAATTCATCATTTGGCCTTGTACGTTAGCAACAAATGTATCAAGAGCTTGGAAACATCTTGTGGTTTCAAACTAGCATTTTTGAGACTCCATTAGTTTGGCTAATTTCACCGGGGAGTCAACTTAGAGTTAGGGCCTTTGTCATAGAGTCAAAAACTCTTACATAGACTCGGCCGGGAATAATAATTTAAAATTTTTTGTCACTTCCACAAAAGTGAGTGGGAACTCTAATAAAATAAAATACACATCAGACTACACAATAGTTCACAACATGCACAAAATAAGGTTCCTATATAAAGGAGGTCCTAGTGACAATAGTAAATGGACACATAAGAATGATTAGGGTAAGAAGACATCTGATGACATGTGCATGAAAAATAAGGATAAAGCATCAAAACCTCACTTTGAGACATACAACCCCTATGATACATTGAAAAATGAAAATAGCTTAGTAGGAGAACCTCATACTCCTAAGGAGAAAAGGAATCTTTTCTATCAGCCAGATACACAGAAAGAGGAAGAATTCAAGCTTGAACTAGAGGCTGAAAGAGTCAGGAGATAATATGAATATGATCATGGAATGAGAGGGAATCTAAACAATCTTGTTGATAATGTATCCCCTAAAGAAAATTATGAATTTATAACTTAAGAAGAAATAAATGCATAATTTGAGTATGAAAGACAAGAAATGCAAAGAGAAAAAGTAGAATACGAACAAAGGCTCCATGCAATAAAAGAACTCTAGGATTTGAAGCTATAGAGAGCCCAAATTAATGCTCATATGGCTAACCTCCCTAAATATGTACCACCTCACAAGAAATTGAATAATAATGTAGGACCTTCAAATCCACCAAAAGCGCCACAAAATCAACTAGGAAATCAATACAAACCAATAAATGTCCCACCTAGAAATCCATCAAAACACCCAAATACTCAACCACCCCCTAGCCAACAATATGTACCACCACCCCAAGTACAATACAATAATCCATTATACCAATATCAACATCCTTAAAACCTACCTCCTCAACCATACACAACCATGATTAGACAATTCGATTTAGTAGGATTCCAAGTATATCCTTACCCTATGGACAATAGTTGGAGAGGTCTTGTCCCAAAATTTAGAAGAAGTAGTGTAGTCACTATTGAGGAACACTTGATGAGTTTTAATGATTTTATTCAAGATCTGGATATGCAGTATGAGGATGTACAAATGAGGCTATTCATGATTTCATTAACTAAAGAAGCTAGAGATTGGTTTAATAGTTTACCAATAGCCTCTATTGATTCCATTCAATATTTTGATGACCAGCTTGAACAAGATGGAAACCAAGCAAAATTGCAGTTTGCCTTGTATGAATCCATTGGGTATCCAAAAACATCAAAATGAATCAGTCTATGACTTCAACCAAAAGTTCTCCAAATTACATAACAAGATACCACAAGGGTCTAAGCTGGAAAACCCTACAACATTAAGCATTTATCTGAAAGAATTTGATTCAAAGACTGGATATGAGCTTAGAAATAGGTGCCCCAAAGATTTAGCTAAAGCTCAGAAAATAGTATTGACTACTAAAAACAATAGAAAGGTTGTTGGGATGGTTAGTAAGAGAGATAGTCCTAGGGTTCCCCAACACTTCAATAATCCTTAACGTAGGCAAGAAAATACATACAAGAATTAAAGGCTCAGGATGCATGATATGCCTTATAATACGAACTAGAAGGATGGAAAGCCTATGATGGATAGGCCTAAAATTAAGGAAACCCCTAATCCTTTGAAGAAGAGAGGATTGTACATGGTAAGCAATAATCCTTGGTGTCAAGTTTGTGACTTTCCACATTCCCCTGACCATTGTATTGTAGCTCAATCAATACAAGAAGAGGAGATTCCAATGGACAATAATGAAGAAGATCACACAATTTACATGAATTCCCACACCCTTCATCCTGTTGAGCAGGAATATTCATCCTCAGAAGAAGGAGGCTATGAGTATGATGTTGATCACCAAAGGTACAATGTCCATATGGCAGAACAACAAGTCTTTTTTGATCATGAAGAAAGCAATGATGAAAAATGTTCTCATAGTGCACCATATCAATCAGGTAAATGTAACATAAGAAGACCAACTAAGGAAGAGTAAGAAATTAACCATCACTGTAGTAGAACAAGCCAAAAGCAATTATTGGTTGAGAAACAGAACAGTAAATGAAAATGAAGGTGTCCCAAGAGGGATATTTTTGAAAGATAAGAAAGCACCACAGGGAGCTTCAAAAAAAACAAAAAATAAGCAGCTTGATAAGAATGAAAAAAATCATGTTCATAAGGAGGAAAATAAAGAATTGCATAAGGACAAGCAAAAATCTGATCAACCAAGCAAAAAAGAAGAGGAGAACAAAGGAGAGTCATTGGAGCAAAGGAAAATGATCAAAATAGAAGGTGCCTCTTTTGATTTCACGAAAGCTTTATCCTAGGTAAAAATGTTCGTCCCATTACTTGAAATGATGAATATTAAAGAGTATAGGGATAGTGCTATACAGTTAATATCTAATGGGAATGATAAAAACATAAACTCTAAAAACAAGGGGACCTCTAAGATCAGTAATAAGCAGGAAAAGATAAATATTCTAGAGGTTTTCCTGGGTGATGTATTGATAAATCCTCCACAAATTGACCCATTCTTCACTACATTACTCATAAATAACAAATTGGCAAGGAATTGTATGATAGACTTAGGTGTTTCTATCAACATTATGCTAGTTGAAGTCATTAAACAACTGGGCATGTGGATGGATACTAATGGTGGCAAGTGTTATGGTATGGACAGTAGACATGTCCAAATGGTGGGAGTTATGAAAGATGTGGAGGTGAAATTGGTTGCTTATCCACAAGCAACTTATAATATAGACATAATAGTGATTGATACACCTCCTCATTTTGGATTGCTTTTGTCAAGACAATGGACTGCAATGGTTGGAGGGAATGTACAGCTTGATTTATCATATGCCATAATACAAGTCAATGGTGAAGAAGTTAAGCTATATAGAGAACCAAGAATGAATCAGATTGTGGATTATATTCCTCAAGAATAGCTAAATTTCTTTTGTGATGTAGATTTAGGGAGCTTCAAAATAGAGCCCTCTCAGCCTAAATTAACAAACACTGACCCAATTGATAGACATCTTTCCAAGAGTGAACACGGTGTGTGGAAAATGTCTTTTGATGGAGCATGTTGTCGGGAAGGAAATGGAGCTAGAGTAGTTTTTATTTCATCTGAAGGTATCACATTCAAATATTCATTTTTGTTGACCTTTGAATGTACAAACAATGTGGAAAAGTATGAAGCTTTGCTATTTGGTTTAAATATGGCTATCAAACATAACCTTAAGTTGCTAACGGTTATGGAAGATTCAGAATTAATCATTTCACAAGTCAAGTCAAGATATGCTGCAAAAAATAAAAGGTTAAAACAATATAGAAATTTTTTGTGGGATATAATTGAATTATTCGATGATTTTTCAATTGAATGGATAGACAGATCAAAAAATTTGATGGTAGATTTCCTAGCTAATATAGCCCTAAAAAGAGATGATATCACCTTGGCTGGAGTATCTCAGGTTGAATTCAAAACAAGGCCTGCTATCCCTGATAATATCTATAGTTGGAAAGTTTTCAATGATGACATTGATCTCATAAAATTCTTCCATTGTATAGATTAGTATGAGGCTCAAGAGATCGACCTTAATGCCTTTGTTGAAGAGGTAGATGGGAAATAGATTGTATTTGGAAAAGAGGTCTTGCAGCTTAAGACCAACAAACTTCCCAAAGGGCTTGTGGCACTAGAAATTGTATATGATGGAAATTATCACTCTCATGAAGCAGACACCATTCAAGAGAGAAGGTATTGAAGAAATCAATCTGGGGACCGAGTTAGCACCAAAAAAGGTATATATTGGGAAAAAAAATAAGTCCAACAATTAGAAGAATTCTAATTGCTCTGTTAAGAAAGTACAAGCATGTGTTTGCATGGTCCTATGAGCATCTCAAGGCATATAGAGAGGATTTATTCCAACATGAGATTCCATTAAAACCAGACACAAAACCATTAAGGCAAAAGCAAAGGCCTATTAACCCAACTCTAGAACCTAAGATGCAAGAGGAGCTAGAAAAACTCAAAGATGGAGGCATTATCAAACCCATTAGACATTCAACATGTCTCAAACTTGAATCCAAAAAGAAAGAAAAATGGGGATATCAGATTATGTGTAGACTTCATAAATTTCAATGTTGCTTCCCTTAAAGATAATTACCCTCTCCCGAATATGGAAGCAATATTACACAAAGTAATAGGATGTGAGTTGTTGTCAATGATGGATGGGTTTTCTGGGTATAATTAGGTCAAAGTCAAAGATTCTCGGTGCAATACAAGAACATTTACTACACCATGGGGACATATGTTTATGAGAATGCCATTCGGGTCTCACAAATGCGTGGGATAATTTTCAGCGGGCCATGGATGTGGAATTTATAGATTTAATCAATGTTATAATGGTGGTGTACCAGGATGACCTCACTTCCTATTCCAAAAAGGCAGAAGACCATGTGGAACACTTGGAGAAAATATTCATCAAAGCTTTGGAATATGGTATCAGTCTTAATCCTAAGAAATGTCACTTTGTTGTCACAGAGGGTAAGATTTTAGGGAATATTGTGTCAAAAGAAGGAATTAGAATAGACCTTGAAAGAGTAGAAGCCATAGATAAAATTCCCATTCGCAAAATTGTCAAATGCATTCAATCATTTTTTGGGTAAATTAACTTTGTTAGGAGGTTTGTGTCAAATTTTTCTGAAATCATTAAACCCATATCCAAAATGTTGAAGAAGGGAGAAAAGATAGATTGGAATGCAGAAGCCCTGGAATCTTTTATATCCATCAAGAAAGCTATCAAGGAAGCCACCATTCTAAAATCCCCTGACTTTTCCAAAGCTTTCCAAATATTCTCATTTGCCTCATTTGATACCATAGCAGTTGTCATGTTACAAAATAATGATGAAGGGTATGAACGACCTATATCCTTCTTTAGCAAATCATTGCAGGGGTCAAATTTGAATTATGATATTATGGAGAAGCAAGCTTTTGCATTGGTCAAAGCAACAAAGATTTCAGACCATATCTAGTTGGAGCCAAGGTAATTGCATATGTACCACATGCAGTTGTGAAAGATATTTTGGTACAAATAGAGGTGACAGGGAAGAGATGTAGATGGATCAATAAAATCCAAGAATTTGATATGGAAATTTAGTTTATCAAGTTAGTAAGGGGACAAGGTTTATCCAAACTAATGATAGAAGCAAACATTGAAGCTAACCAAATCTACAATGTAGAAAATGAGGAGAGTGTAGTTGCAAACTTTGAACATACTCCTTGGTACACAAACATAATGTATTATCTCAGACACATGAAGTTCCCTCAAGGATTGAATGATAATTAGAAGATAACTTTAAAGCTGGAAGCATCCAAGTACGTATTCATAGAAGGGGATCTATTTTGGAAAAATAGGGATGGAGTGGTACTATTGTGTTTGGATGAATCAAAAGCAGAACATGTCTT
>VDFB02340294.1:0-24922 GCA_007258455.2 Sequoia sempervirens
GGAAGCAATGGAGATGTTTGTTTAGGAGGTGGAGGGTGAAGTGATTTAGGTACCCACATAGACTTAGTAGTTTTATGATTTTTATTTGGCTTGCGGGACTTAGGAATTTGAGACTTTTAAATGGAATGAGAATGTGGGATGGAAGTGGATGGTTGGGATTTTGTGACATGGGATGCCCCATTTGACTTGCTTTCTCTCTTTGCATAGGTACCCAAACCATTTTAGTTTTGGCCTTTTACTTTTGGAGGTATGGGCTTATATAACTTTTTAGATGTAATTTGGCTTTAAATGTATTGATGTCCTAAGGCATGAGAACCCTTAGAATTTTTTACTTTATAGGTAGAGGCATTGAAATTCTTGCTTTTGAATCCCATGGGTATGGTGGAATTGGTGGAAGCTTCATGTTTATACAATGTGTGCATTTGTTGGTCATGATTAGGAATGTTAGGGTATTTATGGATGGAGGGATAAGAGGATTCAATGGTAGGGATATTAGGTGTTGGGAGAAGTGGAGGTAGATTAGATGGAGGGATATTAGGAGTTGCAAGCAATGGTGGTAGAGTGGATGGAGGGAAGTGTATGGTCACATGCTTTTGACATTTGTAGGATGATGGAGGTGGAATGGCAACATATGTTTTAGGGATATGATAGGCTTTATGATGAAAGGAGGACTTAGAATGCATGGAGGAAATACCAACATATGTAGGTTGTTGTCCTTGGGGTGTATGTCCAAGGCCATAAGAGCGTGGATGGACTTTGACATGGATGGGATCCGAAATACTTTGTTCATGAAGGTCTAGACTTTTACCTTGGTGGTTCATGTTTTGGAGTGTGCAATGGACAATGGAACCAGGTGTAGGTGAAACACTAGACATGAGTTCCTTATTGGATGGAGAAGATAATGGTTGTTGTTCGAAGGGGGAACATTCATGAATGAGGGTAGAAAAACCAATAGGATATGATGGAGGGCTTGCAATAGGGTCAATAATGGGTGATGGGGGATCATTAGGATTTTGATTAGAATTATGTTCACTTAGATCCAAGGTATTTGTTTGATCTTCTATGTGTGCTTGGGAGGCACTTGTCTCATCAAGGGAAGTGAATGTTGATGGATCATGGATAGGACTAGGTGGAGGTGAATTTGGAATATCTTTCTCATGGATGGGGATAGGATCAAGTTGCTCTTGGATAGGCTCTTCATCATTATGGATATCATCTTGATCATAAAAACGATATAGATTATGGATGGGTTGGATGAAAATGATTTGATCTTGATTAGGACTAGGGCTTGATGTTTCCACATGCTTGGGAGTAGAATCTTGATATAACTCTTGGGTTGCTTGAATGAAATTGCAAGGGGATGACTCTTGAAGAGACTTGACATGTTCTTGATGGTCAACGACATATGAGCATGAAAGAGGGTGACTTGGACTTATGACGGGAGACTCTCAAATTGGCTCAAGGGGTTGTGGATGACATGGTTGACTTGAAGGACTTGGCATGATGTTTGAGGACTCTTTGGTATGTTCAAGTATATGTGTTGAATGACATGGCGACAATCTATTCCTTGCTTGTAGTCCTTGGATCACATCCTTTGGAGGTGTAGGGGTGGATTTAGGCAATTCCATGGGTTTACTTTTGAAAAATTTGTACCATGGAGTTGATGTATTGGCAAGTGGATTAGAGGATGGTAAGGGTAATGAAGGGGTTAATGGGTTGGAAAGTGTAGGGACCATTGGATTAGGACTAGGACATGGTGGCTTTAGGATAGGTTTTTGATTGGATAGTGGTATGATATACTTAGAGGGTGCATAAACTAGATTAGTGTTCCCCTTGTCAAATGGAACATGAGAATTGAAAGGCTCTTGATTTTGCTGCCAAGGTGGACTTGGGCTCCTATGTTCTTGCAGTGATAAGGGTGGATGTGTTGATGTGGCATTGACATGCAAAGAAGTGGATGGATTAGATTGGTATGAGGTGGAAGGGTGATAATGAATGGATAGGGGATGATGTTGTGGTTGTTGGATTTGACAAGTGGCAATGAATTCATTGGCTTGAGCTAGGAGGTGTTGGATTTGAGGTGATTTGATTTGTTGAAAGTTTTGGAAGAGGGTTTGAAGGCTTTGTATGGTTTGATGGTCTAGGGGTTTGGGTACTTGGTGAAGTGTTTGAAGGAGGTTTCGAAGTTGGGATGCTAGGGATTTGTGTTCTAATGTGGGCATGGTATCACACATGTGGGTAAGCTCTTGTACATTGATTTGTTCCTCAAAGTATGCAACATAGTTCATGTCATCATTAGAGGTGGTAGGAGAAGCCCCTCGAAGTCTGATTTTATGTTTTGGTTTTGTTTCATGATTTGAACTAGAGAAAGGGACTCCTTGAATGATAAGATTGGATGACTTGGTTTGGATTAGGATGAAATGGATAGGATGTGAATGTGTTGGAAGAACGTAGAGTGACTTGTCTTTATGTGTTTGGTGTTTAGCTTGATTTGGAAATATTTAAATGAATGATCACACATGCACACACATGAATCACACACGCAAGACACATAAGCAATTTTGAATTTGAAATTATGAATGTGATTATTAAGCACACATTTGAAGAAGACACATCAACAAGTCCTAGAACTAGTCAAGTGGGTATGGCCAATTAGGTTTCAAACTAGTTTGAACAAGGTTGACTAAGGATGATTTGAAAGCAAAATCCTATCACACAGCCGGGAGAAAGGGGTAACCCACCCTTCACCTTCACTTCCCAAAGGTATAAAGTTCTTTGGGGCTTAGCCAAGAGTGATAAGATTTTAACTTCCAAACAAGCGTGTCTTTCGATTCACACTTCGAGTGAGGTCGTCCCTAGGGGTGATGAAATCCCCTAGCAGGCCTCCTATGAAGGGTTTGACAAAAGAAAATCAAGTGAGGTGTTTGTGATCACACACGCACTTGACTCATGCTCACAATGATTAATTTCCCTTAGATTAGAAATGAAAGGTGTGTAAAAAAGTTCAAACACTTGTTATTTTTAAATCCCAAATCAAAATGTGATAGAAGACAGTGGTGAATTTTAGACCAGATTTTCAATATGTGATTGAAGACAATATTCGTTTTAAGAGCCCAAATCCAAATATGTTTGCAAACAATGATTAATTTTATGCCCCAAATTGAAATGTTTGACAAACAAGATTAAGAGATTAAGGATGGAATGAGTGCACCTGGTTATTCTCGCTTTCCAAATTATTGTTGTGAGTGATATTGCTGCTACTAGAGCTCCTTATGATCACCTACAAGATCAAAAAAATAATATTATAATGCAGCAAAAGAAAAAAAAACAAACTCATCAGAAAATTGCGATTTCAGATACATGTTTTTAACATAGCCGAATTAGATTTTATTATTTGACATTTTATTGATCTGAAAAATAAAAACTCAAAGAAGATATCCCTATTAATTTTCTGAGAGCTTTCCAGAAATGTAAAGAAGTCAGAAAAATTCCCTGTTTTGCTCTCAAAAACGCGGATTTATGGAAACCATACAGAAAATGAAGATTAGATTTTTTTGCATTGTAGTTGACCTCTAAATTAAATCTATAAAACATAGACCCCTATTATAATTTAAAGAGCTTTCCAAAAAAGTAAAAAATTCTGAAAAATTCGTCGATTTGCGTCCAGAAAATAAATTTTATGAAAAAACATAAAATTATGATAACTTCTTCAAAAACAATGATAAACCATTGATTTTTTTACTGTAGCCTCTTGAGATAATGCAAAAGATTCTGTAAAAATATTGTAGAAAAATTAGTAGCTGTGTAGAAGATATGAAGAAATTGGTAAAACTTGCAGTTTTTTCCAAAAATTGTCAGATCTGCATCAAAAAAATCAATAAAACCTGCAAGTAGATATTAAAAACGGGGCAAAGGCCCCACGGTGGGCGCCAAAAATGTGTGATTGAAAATATGTGCGTATTAAAATGAAATAAATACTATTCAAGCACACCAATGAAACTTTAAATCAAAGGAAAACTGATTAAACAAAGTAAAGCAAACTCTCAATGCAGCAGCTCCTCTGAAGACGTCCCATTGTCCTCTATCTCCAGTATTTTTGCCAAAGCTCTCTGATTTGTATGCTAAGCTCCACAAAAGGACTACTAAAGAACGAGATTTAAAAATAAATGCATACTATACTAAGAATGCAATATTTTGAAGGTTGATAATGGAGGAATGTTGGTTGCTCAATTCTGCAGCATAACAATGCAATGATGAAGAATGATGGAGATGGATTGAAATATTGAGGAATGATTTTGGCAGAATGCGGATGTCTGAAGAAGATCCGATCCAAATGGCTTGTGAAAGGATTGATTTATAGATTTTCGAAGGCAAAAAGCTTAGTTGGCAATGATCAACGGTTGAGATTCAATCTGGTAAGATGAACGATATAGGATTTTCGAAAGCTTGAGAGGGAGATAGAAGGTTTCCTCTTTTTTCAATTTTTTTCATTCAGATCTAAAGGAAGGTTTCTGTTTTGAAGGATGAGTTAAAATGAAATTCATAATTAAATAAGTAAACTTACTTAATTATATGTGAAGATGAGATTAGAAAGTCACATAATTAAATAAGCAGTATTTAATTATGTGAGAGAGATGGATTTAGAAGGAATTAAATTAAATATTTAAAATATTTAATTTAACTATGAGATGAAGAGGAGGAATATTCCATTTTGAATTCAAATTTTCAAACTTAGAATAATATGATAATTAAAATAAATAATCGTAATTATTTAATTTAATTAAGAGGAATGTGGAGATGGTAATTAATTAAATAAAGCTCTTTATTTAATTAATGAACAATATAAATAAATAATTAAATTTATTTATATGTAGATGACTTTAGGAGATTAATTAAATAACTTGTATTTAATTAATTACCAGACTTATTATAATGTGACCATTTTTAGATGCATACACTAAATATATTAATGAGAATATACAAATAGTCTTCTAACTTTCAAATTTATAACCTATTTATAGATAGTGAGATTTTTCATCAATGAACCATTTATCCTTTCATAATGAAAACTTTCAAAATTCTATAAAAAAATACATTTCAAACACACTCTTTAAAATACATTCACATTAAATTTAAGATAAAATATAATATAATTTAAAAAATTATTGAAAAAATTTCTATCCTATAAATATTACATCGAATAAACTCCATACATTTTATATCAGTTTGAATAATTTCATTAGAGATTTGAATATGAAAAAAATAATCTATAACAAAGTTTTACTGTAATCAAAAATATTATGAGCGTGCTCATTGAACCCGTGGGTGCAATTGCTAGATTAAACTTTAACGATAAGAAATCGGAGAAACGAAAAATTGACGATTCCTATCTGCAATCCCGCATCTCTTTAAGGACAGACTCTTCATTTTTCAGTGAAATTCCACAAATACAATTTAAAGTCGACATACGTCTGCAAATAAGAAGAGTTGTGATACTCTAAATCACCATACAGTTAAATTCAGAACCTTCCTCTTACTAAAACCTTTTCAAAATTTAAGGGCAAGATAAGTTTCAAGTTAGCGAAATCATTAGTATTAATCTCTTTTATCTGACAGGAAGGAGCAGGCGAGGTAGTTTTGTTGCTAGGAATCGTTTTGGCACTGCGGTTGGGGACAGAGGTAGGGTTTTTGCTTCACTTTCTGCATTTAAGTTTCGAAAAAAATGATATTTGCAGTTGGAAATGCGATCTTTTTACACTGCTCAGAGGAGTAAGGACCATTGCCGATGGTTTTCTTCCAGGACTAAACTTAAAAATTTCCTAGGCTAACTAGCCATTTACATGGCAATAAAAATCTGTCTCCAAAGTTCGTTAAAATTAGGAAAAGTGTTTTTCAGTTTACCGTGAATAAGATTCTTCATAGCCGTAGCTGCCGAGAAAACCTCAGATCAGGGCAGCAAAGTAGGTTTCATCAAGAGTTCCCCAGTTTCAACGAGGTCTTCACTATTTTGTAATTTTTTTATAGGCACACTCAAGCAACTTCAACTGAAATTTTCTTTTCTAATCTACGCATTCCTTCGGTGGGAAACAACCTCTAACAGGCTAGTTTCTTGGTATTGGGAAACATGTTAAAGTGTTAGTATCCTCCTCAGGATACCATCTGGCCTCGTGAGACTCGAATTCATTTTGAAGTATTTTTTCTTTTCAGGTAATCAATAGAACCCAGAACCCAGAATTTTATAGAGGAGTCGTTCTAGATTCAGATGCATTCGTCTTTCATCTCCCTTAACTTTGAGCCCGTAATTTTGTGCTAAAGAAAATAATTCTACGTGTCTGCTTCGTCCTTTATCCCAGCTTGTGTTCGAAATCAGAGATCAACTAAGACACACATTGCAATCACAACACTAAGCCCTTGCTTTGCTTTTTAACTCATGGGAGTTCTTTAGCATGATTATCCTGTCAGAAACATTCAACGTCATGTGCATTGCAAATTTCTGGTTTCCAGTGGTACCGTAGTATGGGTATCCATGGAAAAGCAAGAATGAACAAAAATATCAATTTCTCGGATTAATTTCTGAGTTACCTCTGCTGAATGAAAGGAAAAAAACAAGAACAATTGGAGCTTTAGTGTTGTAACTATCATGCAAATCTAAATAACAGAGAAATGTCATCGAGCTAGGACATACAATATTATTAAACATCTATACACGGATGACTTATATAAACAAGTGTCGCCAACATTGATGAGAGTACATTTAAAGGATAGTGCTCTGCAGCATTGGATGAACAACCACAACAGAATGGGAATGATGTATGGAATAGGCCAGTGGCTGACCAATATGTTTCAGCCACAGGGAAGGATGGTTTTCTATCAATGAAAAACACATTTATTATCAATGTGTTCTACAAGTACGATTCTTCAAGGTCGATTAGCTGGCAATGATTAAATTGGGCATAAGATTACTGTGATATAATATGGCGTTTCCAGCGCACATTGCATTTTTTTTATCATTAAGCAATGTTGGGATTTATGTAATCCTGGGAGGTTATAAATACAAGGAGATTATTTTTAAAAGAACATTGTTCAATCATTCTCTCACCCATTCTTTTCACAGAATGCTTCTCTTTTTATCAGGTTGAGAACTGCTATACATCAGTTGAATATTTTTGTTGCACAACATTGACAGTATTGTTTCTAAATTATTTTGCCACTGTTGGACATTGTGCACTATGAAGTTGAGTGGTCCATTCTGTCTGTTGTCGATGTGGCGCAGGACCTGCTCATAGCAACTTTGCTGGTTTGTGTTCAGTGGCATACCAATTTTTTTTGATATAATTATTGTGGTTCTATTAAGGAGGCCCCAGCCCAAAGCCAAAAACCAATAAAACCATACAGAGACCAGGAAACTAAGATCCTGTGTGAACAACAGGCAAAAAACTAATAATTGGCACCATAACAAGACATAATGAAAACACAAAATACAGGCCATTGAGTGTAATGTCCCTTTTCACATAAAATTCCATGATGATCTTAAAGCACATTTCCCATTTCCTGTGGGCTTAGGGAATTACCATTAGGGAAATGAATTATATTATTTAAGCGTGTTATATTAAAGAACCAGTTAAGTGTTGTTAAGGTGGTTGGCAAGGTTACGGGGGCTTTTGTGTTATGTAATAAAGATTTATTTCTCGAGTGGCGTCGGTGTAATGTCCTCTTTTGGGATATTCCTGATTTTTGCCTTAAAACAATACTATTTACTCAACAATGATAATAGCCTTATCAAGAATTAAGAATTTATGATAGTATTCAGATCAATATATCATAGCACAATTCTCAAAATCAATCATATGGTTAATTCTTTGGAAATACTTACAAATCTGCTGAATTAGAGGTTTTCCTCCCTAACTCAACAGTGGCAATATCAAGGGTTTTCGTCCTTAACTTGCCAAGGGCATGAAAGGGTTTTTGTCCTTCCAACTCTTAGTCCACCTTGGAGGGTTTTCATCCTCCTTGGCCAAGATTTGGGTTTTCATCCAAACTTGATAAAAGCAGTAAGGGTTTTCATCTTTATCGTCTCGTGAACTTGGAAGGGATTTAAGACACTTCCTCAAATTCAAAACTGATTGCTTGATGAATTTGCTAGATTATTGCTGATTGCTGTTGCTGGTTGATATTTCTTGATGCATTGACAAGTAATTGTTTGAATGATGCTTGAATGATTTATGCTTGAATGAATGATCTCTTCCCCAAGAAATGATCTCCCCTTTATACCTTCTTCTTGGGAGAGTCACACCTCTTCATCAAACCATTGCCTTTGCAAGAGTTACACGCCTTCATAATTGAGCATTGCCTTGAAACTTTGATTTATTATTTTTAATTGTATTCCTTTTTGGAATCGCTTGCTTATGACGTTTCTTTTAATCCTAATCGGCCTCTTACTAGGATCGTTGTTTATTTATATCATTAAGACTGCAATTTCAGAAGGCTGTAATCTCCTTAACTTGGTGGGGGCATGGCAGTCCACCCTTCCCAAGATTGCTTGTCCACAAGCAATTTTAAATTGGGATGATACAAATTTCTGCTCCTTCCAATGTGGCATCTTTCATGGGCAGATTCCTCCATTTAACCAAATATTCCGGAATAACTATAGTCCTTAACTTTTTTTTCTCTCATGTTAATGTTGGCCTTGGGTTCCAAAATTAATTTACCCTCATCATCAAGCGGGGGTAACTCTAGACATGGCATGATATGTTGACCTAACACCTTCTTGAGGTGAGATATGTGAAAGACATTGTGAATTCGACTATTTGTTGGTAACTCCAATCCATAAGCAACTTCGCCGATCCTTCTTCTAATCTTATAAGGCCCATAGAATTGTGGCTTGATTTTCTCGGCACCACTTCCCTTGAGGGAGGATTGTTTATAAGGTTGTAATCTTAGGAAAACTAAGTCTCCAACTTCAAATGTTCTTTTAGATATACAACGATCAACATACATCTTTTGTTGATTTTGGACATGTTGCAAATTCTCTTTGAGTGTGTTTAAAATATCCATACTTTGTTGCACCAAGTCTCTTGCTCCAGGGACTCTGCTACCTGTAAGAATCAAATCTCCAAATGATATTGCCTCATAACCATATAATGCCTTGAAGGGAGTCATTCCTATTGACATATGATGAGTAGAATTGTAGCAATATTCTCCAAGATGTAACCATTTGACCCATGTTGTTTGTTGCCTTGTGACATAGCTTTGCAAATAGCTTTCAAGCCACTTGTTTACAATTTCGGTTTGCCCATCTGTTTGTGGGTGGTAGCTAGTGCTTGGGGTAAGTTCTATTTTGGCCAACTTAAAAAGTTGTTGCCAAAATAGGCCGAGGAATTTACTATACCTATCACTTACAATGTTTTTGGGTAGTCCATATAGTTTGAAGATTTCTCTAAAGAAGAGATCAGCTATTTGTGGTGCTCTATATTCAAAAGCTATGGCATGAAAAGGAGCGTACTTAGTTAGTTTATCTACCACCACAAATATACAATCCTTCCCTTGTACTTTCGTGTCATGTTCCTCTATTAAATGAAGGGTTGAACATATATGTAAGCAATAATTATACATTTCAAATCTTTACATACACAATAATAAATATATTTCCTGAATATGCTTGAAATGAAGTCGATTAAATAAACAATTAATATAGAGGTTTCTGAACTAACAATTATTTAGTGAACTAATCAAGACTTCTCAAATCGCACCCCTTGGCAAATAGACGTGTCTAGATAGAAAGACACATCAGTTCGATCATATAGAAAAGGGGCTGAGGAAATTCAAATGTGGTAAAGACCAAAAACAGCAATTGAAGACGCAGCAAAGAGGATGTATTCTCAGCCAGCGAACAGGTGAGAGTCTTTTCTCCACATAGACATTAAATTAATCTGCACTCCAAAATGCAAATCTTTCAGTCATAAATCTATATATATATTTTAATGTATCTCTGCCAATTTGTTTCTACATATACCGATCAGAGGCCGGAAATGCCAATCTACATAACATTGCTTGCATTGTCAATGTAATTGTTCTGACCAGAATGTCCCCGTTTTCGGCATGATCATAGTTGACAGTGTGTTAGCCCTTTATTGGACCCTTGTGGGCTAGCCAGTTTGGATAGAGGGTCAGTGGTGCATTTTGGAGAGTTTGTTTGTTTGTGTTTTTAGTGGACAGTGTTTAGATCACAGTGAGCGTTGGCATTCCAGGAGTTCATCGCTTCTGACGGCACGAGATTATCTTGAGATTTGAGCATTTTACGGGATTTTAAGTGATTAAGTTAATTTATTAACTTAAAACGCCCTTTTAATAAAGTCACATTGACTTTATTTATATTTTTTATATCACTTAAATCTCAAAAGGAGGATTATAATATTTTAATAACTTCAAATATTATAAAAGTGCGCCCAACTATTGAAAAGGAATATATTGAAATATTATAATATTTTGAAAACCTAAAAAGGGCGTAGCATTATGGAAATGCGTGCTTTTGCTTAAAGAGGCATTTTTGGCAATAGAAACTCACCTTTTGATTATTTCGAATTGCCTTGAGCATCTTTCTCTGAGCATTCTCCTGAGAGCAGGGTTTGATCATTGTGTCCATTGGAGAACGGGAAACTCTTCAATGTTGAGTACGTTTGAAGCTGTGAGAGATCAGCCGAATCCGTACAGTTGAGGGCTTCACACAGAAGTTCTACAGATTTCAGACAGAGTTTTACTTTGCAGTTGTTTATGCTTGATAATAACTGAGGGGTTCTTGGTGGCGTACTTCTTGCTTCTGGAATTCTTCTTCAGAGATTCATTTCCTTCTTGTTCATGGCCGTACGGCCTACCTTGGTTCTTGTGCCTTGAGAAAGGCGTGTGAAGCAGTTAAGGAAAACGCCTTCTTTTTGAGAGGGGTTTGACATCCATCTTGGGCGGCTAGCTATTACAGTGCTTTGTGACCAATTTCTGAGCTGGAGAAACCTTGTCTGGAGCTTGGGCGTGCTTTTATGCTGATTTTCACCATTTCCGGCTGTAGACCTGGCCAGTTTCTTATTTAAATAATCTGGAGCCTGATTGGTATGTTTATTGTTCCTAATCTATCTGTTGGTGTTTGATAATACATTTTGTACTTTCAATTTGAAGGAATAAGTTTAAATTTCTCTTTTGTGAGCAAAATATGCTGCGCCCCTTCTCTTCTTTCTACTAAGATTTCTCTAAAAAACTCTAAAAAAACACTTTAAAGATTTAAGAAAAGAGGGTTATGAACTGAGAGCCAGCAGGGCTCATCACAGACCTCTGAAATGAGTCACGATTCCCCCATTCGCTGAAATATGTCATCAAATTACAGCCTTGACTGTAATAGTCAACCCCAATTTTTTTTCTTTTTCTGATTTCTTCCTCAGACTGTTTGCTGTTTGTGTTTGTTTTATGAAGTTTTGAAGGGTTTACATCGCATGCTTGAGTTTTAACATTGTGCTTAAACAAAGATACAAGGAAAGCATAAAGAAGTAGGAAACTAACACTTTCAGGAGCTAAACATTTCAGATTTCTTATATTATTTTTTCAGTCGTATAAAACATCAAAAATCAGAACTTTGAAGCTTATATCAGACCTGGAACATTACACAGCAGCAACTATGGACACCCTCCTTGACATGGGTTTGTGATCCCTTGGAACTCCAGCACTCCCAAGTGGTACGGCACCCTACTCTAGCTCAGCAACCACCAAAATCAGGCCTGAAAGTCAATTTGCAGAAGTTCCGGGAAGGCCGTACAAGTTCTCAAGGCCGTACTATGCAAGCTAGGGTGACTTAGCATATAAAATCCCACTGTCCACGAAAAATTCTGTTCTTTATCTTGAAATGATCAGCTGGGGCATAGGAATAATTGTGCTCAATACCCAAAATGAAATCCCTTCCAAAATCTGACTTATGAGCAATTCATTGAATCTCCAGCCACAGACACAAACTCCAGAAATCAAGCCAAAATTGAAAATTGCTCCAGATGTAAGAAACTCAATCCACATCAAAAGTTTAGCAAACCATACCAAAAAACCAAAGAGAAGAACTCAAAAAATACTGGAATATTTTCATCTTTGAAGCTCTGTTGTGATTCCTGAGATGAAACCACACCACCACCAGCCAGAGCAAGGTCTTTCACTGCCACGGCTGATCTTAGAACTGAGGGGTATCGTCCTCAACTCTGTCTTGCAAGTTTCTGGCTTCAAACCAGCAGCATAACACCATGAACAACATCCACCATGAACCCCCAATATGAGCCTCCAAAAGTTTTTATTTTCCTTCCTTGAGTTGGGCGCCCAAAAACCCTAAACCCATGTTTGAATTGAAGCTTTACTTGTAATTTTAAATTTCAAATTATTCTCCCTCCAAGGGGATGCCCAAGGTTAGGGGTTAATTAGCTTCTTTTAAAACAACTTAAAATTGATAAGGCTAGGCGCCTTGGTCACTTTTATAAGTCCCCCTTATGACCCCTTTTTAATCTTTATAACATAAAGTCACCCTTTTAAAAATATTAGCCCAACAGTAAAAAATAATTCCACCAAGTGACTTAGACATCGAAATATACTTTATATTGGTGAGCTAGACTTGGTCCGGGCATAGAACGAGACTTACTATTTTTAGTAATATACTAAAAATAGCAAATCATCATCCATAGGCTCAAAACTTGAGGCAACTGAGAAGCACTGGAGCACAACATTGACAACCCCAACCACCACTGACCCCCTGCTAAAAAAAGTAAAGACCCGGCAAAAACACCAACTCAACTGAAATTGAGTCCCCTAACTGAACCTCCTAGCCAACAGGAACCCAAAAATTGGCTAGAGGTAATGTCCACTAATACCTGACTGGGAGGGGACATTACATCGACCAAGCCCTATTGAACAATAATGAAACTCCAAAACTATCCTCGACTCCGCCTTGCCATGAACACCAGTGTTTTTCCCTTTCATGTTATTCCTTACATTGCAGATATTCTTATGCATTATGTTATGAGATTATGTGGTGCACATACCTGTATTGATTGCTATAGTTTAATCTTCTTTAAATGGCTAATATTTAAACTGTAGGCTTCTTCTGGTAATGATTACATTTATAATTGCAAATGCAATTAATTAACATGTTACAATGAGATATATCTTGTGTATGATCAAACTCTTTATCATCATTTAGATCAGGATTCTTTCATTATGAATTATTACAATTAGAATGTACTATGAGTGAATGATCATAAAGGAAATACAAGGATACATTGAATATGAGTAGAGATTGTCTTCCAAGTGTTTGAAATCGTACTTGGGAGGAAGGGCCTGAGCATGTGGTCCCTAAAAACCCCACTTAAGGTTCCGCCCCTAGGACCCTAAGCAAGGGTTGGGCCATGGAAGGGTGGGGCTCCCACCTAAGATTCCGCTGCGGCCATGGAGGGGTGGTAGGCCTAGGCCACTAAGTGCTCCAATGGTTTCCCCTAGTAGGTCATGTGTTTTCCGAGGGAATGTCATGGAGGGAGAATGTAGTTACAAGTCCCCTAGAGTGGGAGGTTGTATCCTACAACCCCTTGAACTTAGCCAAGGACTTTAGGCAGATCTATCCACATGAATAGAGAATGCAGTTACAAGTCGCTAAGAGGGGAGGTTGTAGCTTACCACCTTTGTACTAAGGATTATGGTTTCGGGTGGATCCTTCCATGCCATCCCTCCTATTTTCATGATTGCTTTAATGAATATGTCTATTTTGGATGCCTAAAATTTAATGCTAATGAACATGTGTATATGTGGAATAGTGCTCACTTTGTGGATGCAAGTGATCAGCCAAGAATTTCCCATCTTAAAGTGTCCATTTGGCCAACCCTAATCCTAAAACAAGCAAGTTCCAAGACAAGACCAGGTAAGGGACATTACATTTCGGAAGCCCTATGATGAAGTCCATAGAAATACTCCCCTATTTTTGATTTGGTATTGATAAGGGTTGTAACAAACTAGATGGAAATGTTTGCTCTACCTTGTTTTTTTAACAAACCACACATTCCCTAATATGCTTCAAACATCCCCTTTTAAGCCTTTCCAAGAAAATATTTCCCTCACTTGTTTGTATGTTTAATAGCAACCTTGATGACCTGCTAATGGAGTATCATGGTATGTCCTCAGAATCTGCTCTTTCATTTTCAATCTTGAGATGAGATATATTTTTTCTTTGTAGAGAATAAGCTCCTCCACCAACTTATACTTGTCATCTTGTAGTTTGCCTTCCAATATCTCATTAGCCTATGCATCCTTGGCATATTTTGCAAGTATTGAATTTTTCCAATCCGTAGAGATATCTATCATAGAGCATAGGTGAAGTCTTTGTGATAGAGCATCGGCCACAACATTATTCTTTCCTTCATGTACTCAATATTAAAATCATTGGCTTGCAATTTGCTAACCCACTTCTATTGTCTATCATTTAGATCCTTTTGATTCAAGAAGAATCTTAGATTGTTGTGATTGGTCTTAACAATAAATCATTCACAAACTAGGTATTGTCTAATCTTGGCTAGTGCATGCATAATAGCTAGCATTTCTTTGTCATAAATAGAATAATTCCTTTCTGTTTCCTTAAGCTTGCGACTCTTGAAAGCTATTGGATGTTTATTTTTGCATTAATATGACTCCAATACCTTCTCTTGAAGCATTACATTGTAACTCAAATGGAAGAGAGAAATCTGGAATCGCTAATATCGGACAAGAACTCATTATTTCTTTGAGCTTGTCAAAAGCTCTTTGGGCCTCCTCGTTGCATGAAAAAGCACCTTTCTTAGTCAAGTCTATCAATGGTGTAGTTAGCCTTGAAAATCCTTTGACAAACCTTCTATAATAACCACAGTCCTAAAAATCCCCTTAAATGTGTTAAAGTCTTTGGTTGAGGCCAATCTACTATTGCCTTGATTTTTTCTTCATCCACACTACCTCCTTGGGCATTGATCTTATGCCCCAAATACAAAATTTCAGTCATCCCAATTTCAGGTTTGGATGCGTTAGCAAATAGTGATTTTTGCTCAAATAACCCCATACTTCATCAATATGCCTTAAGTGATCTTCCTAGGTTTTACTATAATTTAGTATATTGTCGAAGAATACCAAAAGAAATTTCCTTAACTGTTTATTGAATACATGGTTCATGCAGGATTGGAATGTGGCCAAGGCATTAGTTAGTCCAAATGGTAAGACTAGAGATTCAAAATGTCCAAAATGACACCTAAAAGCAGTTTTGTGAACTTCCTCTCCTCATTATTATTTGGTGATATTCGGAATGTAAATCAATCTTAGAGAAGTATATTGCACCATGGAGTTCATTAATTAATTCATCAACCCTAGGTATGGGGTATTGGTTCTTTATAGTTTTTTTATTAAGTGCCCTATAGTCCACACACATCCTCATAGTACCATCTTTCTTTTTTACCAAAACTATGGAAGAAGCAAAAGGACTAGAGCTAGGTTGTATATGCCTCATCTCAAGTAATTCCTTAATTGTCCTCTCAATTTCTTCCTTATATCTGTTTGGATGGCGATAAGGTGTGGTAATGACTGGTTTTGCTCCCTCTTCTAGTTCAATGGTGTACTCAAAACCCCTCTTAGGAGGTAATCTTGGTGGAATATTGCTGAAAGCCCTTCTACGCTTGTCTAAGATAAATTGGATATCAATATGATTAGTCTTCCCCTCTTTGGGTGAAGATCTATCAAGGATCATACATTGTGCCGTCCATTCTACTTGCTCATGTCTAAATGCTCTCTCCATCCTTTTGGATGACACAATCTTTGGGGATCCATCAGATAGACCTTGTAGACTTACTTCCTTGCCATTGTGTTAGAAACATAGTTCCATCTTTTGAAAATCTTGATAATATCTACCTAAAGAATGTAACAATTTAATGCTCAAAACCACATCCATATCGCCCATGTTTACCACATAGAAATCTTTGCTTATTTGGTGTCTCTCGAAGGTAATGCTTAGTTGCTTAATTCTTTGTGTGCAAGGGGTAGTAAATCCATCTGCCATGACTACCTTGAAACCTTCCAAGTTTTTAGCTTTTAATTTCATCCTCATTGCTAGACCTTCATCAATGAAGTTATGTGTAGCACTGCTATCAACAAGGACAGTCACCTTTTGACCTTGCAGAACACTATGAATTCTAAAATGGTGATACTTGGGTGCCCACAAAAGTATGACCAATGTACCACTTGTAAACTCTTCTTCATCTTGTTTCTTTTTCTTCTTTTTAGGTTCAAATTCCCCCTCCATTGATTCTTCATCCGTTAATGCTTGTATGTGGCGTACTTGTCCCTTCTTGGAATGTTGATGACTTGGTTTCCATTGTTCTCTACAATTAAAACATAAATTCTTCTTTTGAAGCTCGTTCTTGGTTTCTTCTATCATGTTGGATTGAGGAGGTAATGCCCTTGGTTGCCAATCATCCCTGTAAGAGGGTTGCTTATGTGACCCTAATGGTATATTCTTGGGATAGGTCTTGTTTTTAGGTGTGAGTCTTCCAAATTTAAAGCCCTTCAAATAGCATCTTGTAGAGATGATAGTTCAAAAGCTTAGACTAATCCCCTAAGTGATTTCGAGAGTCCTTCAATAAATAAAAACTTGAGTCTATTTTCAGTACTGTCTGGCACCATGATTGAGATTCTTTGGGATTCTGTTACATATTCTTCCACGGCATCCCATTGCCTTAGTTGTGTTAATTCCTTAAAATGCATCTCTAGGTTCTTTCTATCAAACCTCTCTGTGAGTCTACGTGAAGTTTGCGTATGTTACAATTAGATGATGCCCTTGTGTGATTAGCCCATGATGCCACCATTCATGTGCTGTGCCGTCTAAGTGAAGAATGGCAAATTTAATAGCTTCAGGTTCCATCATGGGGCTAAGAGAAAGATAGGTGTCCAATTTTTGGATCCATGCTCGTGCAATGGCCTTCCCCGAACCATCAAAAGTGGGAAGTCATCTTACTTACTCTTTTCCGTAAATCTTTGTTGGGCTGCCTTCTTTCTCCTCTTGAGTTATTTCTTGATCGTGCATGATAATATTCTCTAAATGAAATTTGTCTTCTAAGGTCAGGATCAATTCTTGAATATGCCTCTATGCATTCATCAAGGTCATTTGCTGCAATGTTGGGTTCTTCTTCTTCTCGCGACTACTCCTTTCTAGGTAAGAATGTAGGTGGTGTTATTCTAGGTGACTATCTCAATGGAGTCCTATTATTCTTAGAATGGTTAGAATTAATATCTCTTCTATTGGTTTGGGTAGGCCTAAGAGCATTGATTGTATTGTTCATGTTTTGAAGTGTTTGGATAAGCAATTGTGTTATTTTTTCTTGTCTCTCTATATAAGCCTTTAGTTCATTTTCTTGATTTACCTCATGATCACCCATTTTATTATCTTTAATTGGGTTTCTACTTGCCTCTAGTTTTCTCCTTTCTCTTTCCAAGACTTGTTGAGCTCTTTGGCTCAATTGCATATACTACTTTTTTTGATCCTTAGGCTGGCAAGATCAATTGCTCTGATACCAATTGCAATGTCCCTTTTTGGAATATTCCTGATTTTTTCCTTAAAACAATAATATTTACTCAAAAATGATAATAGCTTTATCAAGAATTAAGAATTTATGATAGTATTCAGATTGATAAATATAGCACAATTCTCAAAATCAATCATATCGTGAATTCTTTGGAAATACTTACAAATTTGCTGAATTAGAGGTTTTCATCCCTAACACAACAGTGGCAATATCAAGGGTTTTCATCCTTAACTTGCCAAGAGCATGAAAGGGTTTTCATCCTTCCAACTCTTAGTCCACCTTGGAGGATTTTTGTCTTCCTTGACCAAGATTTGGGTTTTCGTCCAAACTTGATAAAAGCAATAAGGGTTTTCGTCCTTATCCTCTCGTGAACTTGGAAGGGATTTCATCCTTCCTATTTGCAAGGCACTTCCTCAAATTCAAAACTGATTGCTTGATGAATTTGCTAGATTATTGCTGATTGCTGTTGCTGGTTGATATTTCTTGATGGATTGAGAAGTAATTGTTTGAATGATGCTTGAATGATTTATGCTTGAATGAATGAGCTCTTCCCCAAGAAGTGATCTCCCCTTTATACCTTCTTCTTGAGAGAGTCACACCTCTTCATCAAACCATTGCATTTGCAAGAGGTACACCCTTTCGTAATTGAGTGCTGCCTTGAAACTTTGATTTATTATTTTTAATTGTATGCCTTTTTGGAATCACTCGCTTATGACATTTCTTTTAATCCTAATCGGCCTCTTACTAGGACCACTGTTTATTTATTTCATCAAGGCTGTGATTTCATAAGGTTGAGATCTCCTTAACTTGGCGGGGGCATGACAGTCGACCAAAGGTCGTGAGCAGGGTTCTTTTGGAGGGAAAAAGGGAAGAATTTGAAATTGTCTTTTGCAGGGAAAGGTGGGCACTCAAGTGCCTATTTGATTTAAACCAGGGATGAAAGGCGGTATGCTTGTTTATTCAACTGTTTCCCTCAAACAGATTGAATATCTTGTCTGTCTATCACTGGAGATTGGAGGATGAGAACTCCCTAATTTCCATAACTGGATTAGTGGATGGAAATCCGTGATTCAGACTAGTAAAGTCCCACACAGGGATTGTATTTGAGCTGCAACAAATTGCTGATTATATGGCAAGTTCTCAGGGCAGAGATCACCGTTGGGGACGGCATTCCTAAGAGCCATTGCTGTTGGTATCAGGCAACTGTCATAGTTGCACTCTTGTTGTTTTGGCAACTCCTACAAAGCATATGTGTTTGGGTGATAGGTGGCTACCTTAGCACTGAGGTTTTGTAATCATGAGGTGGCTCCTTTAGCACCATAAATGTAGTTTTGCAACATTTTCAGATAAATTTTTTTGCTGCTGTTGTTCCCAGAAAGATCTGGTAATACTGAATTGCCTGTATGTTGAAATTATGCTGAATAATATGATTAATCAGTTATTGTGGATGGGTGTGTTAATTGTCACATTTTTAATTCATTTCTGCATGTTATATTGAGGATAATATTTATTGCAGTAGATCTGATTTTGAAGACAGACCCAGACAATTGTGTTGAGTGGAGTTAATCAATTAGACTTCACATAATATTCCTTTTGGGGATATTATATTGAGCCACACCCAGAATTCAAGGAGCAGCTTGCCAGAAGTCCTAAGCCTGATTGAGCATCATTTTCAAAGACTGCCACTGTTTTCACTTTATCCCACCGATGCCATCCATCAATTCCAGACCTTCAAATTGTAAACCCTTTATAGTTTCAGCCTGCTTCACTGATCATATTAAGCTGCTGTTTTCCAGCCATGGGAGATAAACTAAAAACCTCTACTCATTCTCTATTTTGAGAACCACTAGGTGCTTCATTGCCATTTGTAGGTCCTGGCAAAATATCGAGAGGGCATCCAAATCTGCAACCACATCCTGCAATTCTTTCTGGATGGCCATCCACCTCCATTCAGATTATCCAGGGCTGGCTGTTGAGGAGTCAGAAGGGAAGCAAGCATTGCCTTAGGAGCCATGTCGTCCTCTCCAACCTCATTTTGCAGAACAAGCAATTAGTCCAAACAATCCCTCAACTCTGCCAAACAAACAGTTTTACTGAGATTTGCATTAAACTCTGCCAGGTTCATTGCCCTGTTATGGAGGGAACTATTATTCCCTAGATCTTCTTTACCTAAGATACGTTTTACAAAGCGCAACAGAGCAGTAGAGTGGCAATGGAAGATCTTTTCGAGCTGATGATCAGATTTTCAATCTGCAAAGAGGGTCTATTGACCCACTGGCTGACAAATGTGCCATAAAGCTCCCTCCAAGCACAGCTCACAACCACCCAGCAAGTCTGGAGGAATAAATAGCCATCAAGAGAACACAAGTCCAGAGCACCCACCCCAAAGATTGCCACAGAATTGAGAATTAGTAATTACCAAATTGAGAACACAACTGGTAATTGTTAATTCAATTTCATTTGCCAAATCATAAAAGTTCAAAGTTAAATTGAGTGGTTTATAATTTATATCATAGTCACATTATACTTAAATGGCAAAGGCACAGCAAACCAAAAGTGTTCTTGGAATTCAATTACATGTGTTTAAAAAGGGAAATACCTGTCAAGTTAAAAGACACACTAAAATGCTCATAAAAACATGGAATAAAAACTGCAAATGTAATTTCATGCCAAATAGAGTGCATAGAATGAGAAACAAAGTCCAAACTTTAATTACAAGACATTACTAAAGATTCAGTGTTGTCAATTACTCTTGAATTCTGATTAAGTATCAATTTTTTAGTCTTAACTATAAAAATTGATAAATGCATGATATTTTTTTTAAGAAGAAAGGGAAGAACTGTTTCAAACAAATTGATTACTGCAATGTTTTTTTCCTTCATTTTTCTGTAAGATGTGTTATTTGTGAGTATTGTATGTAATTCTTATGCATTTGGATGGGTAGATTCTCTATATATGCATTTGAATTGTCTTTTGGAGGTGCTTCATTGAGATTTTCCTGGCACCAAATAATGCAGTTCTATGCTTGTGATGGCTTATCTGCAGGCTGAAAGAAATTGATTATAAGAATTATCTCCATAGGGGAGGACTTGAAAGTTTGAGGGAAAGTAAGTAAGAAAGTACTTTAATATCTGTAGATCATCAAAAACTAGCAATGCTGATCCTGAACCTGGGAAACTCCGGGGAAATATCAATTCTGAGACTGACATGGTGGCATCCTGGCATAATATTAAACATCAATTAAAATTCAAATATATTTTAAAACCATTGATCTTGTAATCGAGTAGAATTCTACCAAATAGAGCAGAAATGTAACAAAGTGCCCATAAGCAAAAGGCTAAGCTCTGTACATAATTATTAGAATGTCTAATATTAAAGTTTACTGTAAAAAGTTGTATATTGCCTCAGATAAGCACTAAGAGTTTGGGGGCAGAAAGTGAAAAAATGAGAAAAAAAATCAATACTGTGTTGAAAAACCTGTGTGTTTTTCATTACACATGTTTTTTAAATGTGTTTTTTTTCAATTAGACATGTTTTTTTTCCAGTTTGACCTGAGTTTGACCTGCTTACTGTAAAATCTGGAGCAAGTGTGTTAGAATGTCATGACAAAGGTCATGTGTATGTTTAAAATGCAAGTACTTGTGGGTTTTTCATGTTTTCTGTTACTATGGTTTATATCATAGCAGCATTACTTAGAATTGGGATTGACTTCACAAACCAAAAGTATAAAATGGAACTCAATTACAAAGAATTTAATCTAGAAAAGCTTGGGAAAATCTGAGAAACTAAAAAATGCTGAAACAATCATAAAATTAAGGAAATAGAACACTGTTTTTGTTATTTCAGATCAAATTAAGGGAAAAAATGCTGCTTTTCCATCTGGTGCAGCACAAAACAATTTTATGTTTTTGCTTTTTAAACCCAGAGTGGGGGTCTGGGGGTAGAAGTCCCCTGTGAGATTGAGGGGAAGTGTCCCTGTTACATTCTTGTTGCAATATAGGGTGGGGTCGATGGATGGAATCCCTGCCAGCAAGCCCAAATTTAGGCCTTTGGGGTCACAGGAACCTTCATGGTGCATGCCATTTTTCATAGTTTTAATGCTTTTAACCAAGCTCCAAATCCTTCAAAAACTGCACTTTTAGGATAACTTAGGGTTTGTTATGTTTTTTTAATTTTTTTTAAATACACTTTTTTTGAAAACCCTGTGGGTTCACCTCAAGTTAGCTCAGTTTTGTCCTGGCCGGGCCCAGGTATTTCAAATTTACAGGGCCAAATAGCTAGGCTGGGTCCATACCCTAGCTGAATGCAGGCTTGAACTGGGTTCACTTCTACTCCATTTTTTTCTGCCGAGTACAATTGTAGGCAGCTTCAGTTTTTCCGGTTCCCACTGCCTATTACTGTATATAACAAGAGGCTTTACTATTGAGACTCATTGATCTGCTTGTTTTTTGTTGATATCAGTATTATTTCTATTCATTTCTTCCAATGGATTAAAAAAATTGTCATTTTTTATGCATTTCTCCCAATGGATAAAATTATTTTGATTATCAAAGCAAAACACCCTGCTTATTCTGCTCTCTGATTTCATTTGTTCCATTGGCAGAAATCAACAAAAGTTCTATCAGAGCAAAAATGGCTGGTGCAGAGGTGGATGCAGTGGATTTCGAGCCAGAAGATGATGATCTTATGGATGATGATGCAACGATGGAGGAGGCGAATGCCAATACAAATGCAGACATGGCTCCTTCAGTTCCAGCACCTAAATTAAAATCTACAATAACTGGCACCACCTCACAACTGCAGCTGAGTGATGGGCATGAGCAAGGTCCACCCAAGAAGACAAAAGGAAGGGGTTTCAAAGAAGAAATCGATGTTGAACGCAATACCCGGTTTGCAGCTAGAGACTTTGACTCTCTCGATTCTGTTGGTGGCCCTGGCCCTCAGAGATGTATCCTTTTGTTTTTGGAACATGATGTCCTTATACTGACTCCTGACTATCTTACAGTCATAAATGGTTGGGATAGCTGTGATGAGATTGCAATTTTTTTGTAAATTGTACTGATCATAGGGAATGTAGTTACACATTTGAAAATATGTTTTTAATTCTATAATGTATATTTAAATGTATTTGTATTAGAAGCCTTGTGGCAATTGATGATGTTTATCCATGTCTTTCTGTTTGTTGAAATATTGTTTCTGTGTCAGTAATTTAATCATCTGTGTTGTGAAATCAATCTTTTCCTTTGTCTTTTATCTTTAATGATGCTAGCTATTGAGGGTTGGATCATTTTGGTAACTGGAGTACATGAAGAGGCACAAGAGGTTGATCTTCAGGAGCTTTTTGGCGAGTATGGAGAAATAAAGAACCTGCACCTGAATTTAGATCGCAGAACTGGATTTGTAAAGGTGTGTTAACAGTCTAGAGTTTTAATAACTACTTTTCATTTTATTTGCTTATTGTATTATACAAAGTTGGATAACTCCCTTGTTTGCTGCTTTGTTTCTATGTGCAAAAACATCTGCGCCTTATTTAATTAAAAGCAATTGCATAGTTTGCTAGCATGAAAGTTGAAAATTTTATATTATAAAGTGTTTCTCCACATAATTTATAGATTAGCTATTGACAACTCTTAATAGAGTGTCCCTCCACATTCTTACTCCATCAGCTTTTGCTATTACTTGAAAATCATAACAATCATAGAACTAAGTTTTTTTATAGCTATTTCTTATGTGTTATTACATTAGTTTCTTTAACCTATCTAGCAAAACATTTTTTTTGCTTGTTAAGTAAGGGGTTCTATCGGTTGGTTTTGTTGCAACTATGAAAGCCATTTTTTGTTTGACTAACCTAACCATGAAAGACATTACATCATACAATTCTTTTTGGCTCAGCCAATATGAAACCACACTGAGATGGACTCTTGATGGGACCATATTCTTCTAAAAAGCTTTGGTTGGACTATATAAATAAACACGGCATTGTACATACTGTGGACCAGTGTAACAAAACAGCCTATATCAAAAACAATTTTACTGGGCATGCCCTTACTTATTATCCACAATAAACAGGACCAAGCTACAAGAATTTAAGACCCTAGACTGAAAAGTATAAAGCAGGAGCAGATCTTCCATAATGTCAAAAAGAGACAGAGGAGATCACTTTCTGTCATCTGGAGTATCCTCATCTGTATCCTGAGACTGAAAAGTAGAAACCAGTAGTTCTGATGGGAGATTTATGTCTGTATTTTCAACCAGAAATCATATAAATTATAAATAATTTTCAATCTGGGTTGCATTTCAGCAATCTTGCTGGCCACTGTGGTCAAGGAATTTAGAAAAGCAACTTAAGACAGTATTTATGACTAGAACATCTGTGGCCAAAGATTTGGCTTCATTATGAACGTTTTTGCAAGTTCTAGAGGCCCCCAAATTGGAAAAATGATTCTTTAGGTTCACCCTTGAAAAAGATTCACATTGTTTATCATGCTCCAAGTTGAAACAAATAGGCTGTGTAAGTAGTAAGAACGGCAGGACCATTCCAAGCCAAATTATTTTTGTTTTAAAAGAAAATTAATGACGTACATTGGGTAATTAAAATAATCCACAAAGATGCTTGCACCTATAGGTTATATGGGGATTCTTGTTGATTCCCCATTAAAATTGAGTTTGATCTAGGATCTAAAGTCTTCCATTTTACGAAGGATTTCCTGCCCTTATTGCCTTGAACTCCATCAGCATGGTTATCTAACTAAACTTTCTTGAATAGTTTAATTTTTTTTTCTTAACCATTCAACACAGGAACAATCTTTAAAAATATTCTGTAATTTTAATCTTTTTACAAGTTAATATACGACACTTTTCATCCAAAAAAAAAAATTCTGTAATTCCAGTATAAACCATTTCAACTGTAAATGCACTAATTTGGTCAAAATTCTAATGCTGCTGGAAGCATTGTGACAGCTATTCTTTTTCTATTAGGGGAATAGAAGGCTGTGTGATGTATCAGCACAAGATTAGTTGCTTTCTAGTTTAATCCTACTAGTATTTCTGTAGGTCTCAAAAATGTTAAAAAAAACAAGATCCATACTGAGTTAGCCTCTGTTTCCCTGGTCAAAATGCCTTCATTATTCCATGTTTTCTCACCAGGTCTGCTTCCTCATATGCATTCATTTTGGTTTCTTCAGTGAATATTTCTATGCTTGGATTTCTCGAACTGTCTTTTTAGGTCTCTTATCTTAGGGGTAAGCTTCTCTGATATTAGAAGTGATTCATCTCATTGTCAACGTTTGGTCTTGTCTAGAATTCCTTAAATGTGGACTACTTCC
>VDFB02340295.1:0-27561 GCA_007258455.2 Sequoia sempervirens
CTATGCACATATTGTCATATTGATATTGTTGCACATATTTGATATTTCAAATTGCTCTCTTTCTCTCTCTCTATATATAATATATTTTTAAAAATTCATACATATATATGTAATTGTATATATAATATATATTTTGAAAAATTCCTATATCGCCATCCCCCCACCGTCCCTGAAACTCGTCCCCTGCCGTCCCCTTGTCCCCGTCCCTGAAACACCATGGAACATAGTTGGTAATCCAATAGGCCAACTTTTGGTCAATTTTGGAGAGGACAGCTTGCCACAACTCAGTCAGAGAAGCCTGGAAGGCAAAGGGAATGCCCAGAAACCGAAAGATTTCCCCTAGCCCAATCCATTTCCAACCGTACTACTGAAGCCAGTGAGGAGTGGGCAATATAGATTGTTTGTAGCACAAAGTTTTATGCCACTGAGTGGCGAAGCCAGAGGCCAGTCAAAAAATGTTAAGACATTCAAGAGTCGCCTTAATATTATTCTCTTCCTCCAGAAGAGTGAGGAAAGAGTCATCAGCAAAATGGCCATTAACCAGTTGAGTTTGGGAGTTAGGCAGAGTAATGCCTTTGACATGCTGTTGGGAAACTGCATTGGCCAAGAGATAGCCAAATCCTTCGGCAGCAAGCACGTAAAGAGGAGCAAGTGAACATCCTTGCCGAATGGAGCGAAAAAGCCCAAAGGCAAGAGATTGGCGACCATTAATGGTGATACAAGCAGAGGTGTTTGAGAAGAGCATTTGGACAGCTTGAATGAAATTAGGCCCAAATCCCAAGGCTTTCAACATGGCTAGAATAAAAGGCCATTCAATGCGGTCATAAGCTTTAGCAAAGTCTATTTTGAGAAAAATAGCTTTCTGGTCCAAATGCCTGGCCCACTCCATGCCTTTTGGCACAACAATGATATTGTCCAGGATAAATCTAGACTTGATAAACCCAGTTTGCTCCGGGCGCACAATCTAGGGCAAAAGATGGTGGATCTTTAGAGCCAGAGCTTTGGTGATGATTTTGTAAGAAACATTGAGGAGCGTGATAGGCCGTTAATTACAGATGTCCTCGGGATCTCCAGACTTAGGTATGAATTTAATATTTCCTTTGTTTATTAAATTACCCAGGGATTTGGAATGAAAAGCCTTGAGATATACTTTATGCAAGTCGTGCCCAACACAGTCCCAAAGGGCCTTGTAAAATTCACAAGCGAAACCATCAATCCCCGAGGCCTTGTCATCAACCATGGAATGAACGACTTCCTTTAAGTCTTCAACTATGAGTAATTGTTCACAAAATGCTTTCTAGGTTGAAGATAGCCTATTTGGCACAACAACAAGACAATCCTAAAGGGCTTGCTGTCGCACGGGCGTAAACTCTTGAGTAGTGAAAACTTGTTCATAATAACGAACAAAGGCCTAGAGAATGTTAGGTAGCTCAGAGAGCACCTGAACTCCATCTTTAATTTTTTTAATGCTTGGAGATGAGTGCTTGGCACGTAGGGCCAAAAAAACTCCTTGGAGGCTAGGTCGCTAGTCTTTAACTAGTGCAATTTGGCTTTGATTTGCAGACCTCTGGCAGCATAATTGTCTGCAACTTACTTTTTGTGTCTTAATTCTGCCACCCTGACTTGTAATGATGGGGAGAAAGGGCTAGCCACCAGAGCCTCGATAGCTGAGCGCAGGTCAGCTGTGGTAGCCTCATAAGACCGCCGACGAAAAATTGCAAGCTGGTGGCCATAAATGCCCAAAAATCTTGCCGTGCAAGTGATAACATCATTCCACCAATTAATCCAACTTGTATTATGAGCTGGCCTGCACTCAAATTCTAGACTCTACGAATGTGGGCCAATGTGGGCTGATGACAAAGCAGAGATGTAGAACTGTGTTTTGCAAGCCCGAGGTTGTCTTGTCTCCCATTCAATGCAAAAAGAAATGGGGAAATGATTTGACAAAGTCACATCCACTAACAGCTTAACCGGGAGTGAAGAGCTATCAAAAGAGAAAAAAGATTGAGCCAAGATGATAGCACGATCAAGGCGTTTAAATATCCTGTCAGAGCCAATCCTGTAATTACACCAAGTGTGCCAGAGGGAATGAGAATGACAACGGCCAATATTGGGATCAAAGAGCCCCAGTTTATAACACATGTAAAACCACGCCTCTCTTTCGCTAGTTGCCCATCGGAATGGCAAAGTGCCATCTTTATTATAGGCCATCTCAACCATATTGAAATCCCCACACGATAACTAAGTAGTAACTAGCAATGAATCAACAATCCAATGCCAAAGCACAGAGCATTCCACAACATCATTAGAAGCATAAACATTAATAATCCTAAAGGAATGATTATCAATGTCGAGAAGAATCCAAATGAGCCAATTTGTGGGGTCAGACCCGTGGTCGACCACACAAGCGTGCCACCGTGGGGAGAAAAGGGTGATAGCTCCGCCACACCTAGTTTCATGATCGGTACAAAACATTCGATTGGCTAGCCAAATAGAGCGACAAGCCGACTCGAACAAAAAATCAAAAATTTTAACTTCTTGGAGACAAAGCACTTCAACACCAGAATATTTCTTTAAAGTATCCCTAACAGAATACTTTCTGGAGAGGTCTGTCAGACCTCAAACATTCCATTAGAGGAAATTCATGAGTGAAACTCCTCCATATCGTCAGAGTCTGGCTCTTCTTCATTCAGAGAAGAGAAGCAATTTTGCAAAAACTCTAGTAGAACTGACCCAATTTGAATATTTGGAGAAGAAATTCTCCGTTTCTCCTACACATATTCACCTTCTTCCAATGGCGGAGAAGGACTGCGAGACCGCCTTTGAGCTTCCGACATGGGAGGAGAAGCATTCGACTGCGCTATCATAACGACAACAGGTTGAGGCGTAGCCTTCGGCCTAGGCCACGCTAGAATATTATCAGCCCCGATTGGAGCCTCTTTCCCCTTCGCCGAAGGGTTTGAAACATTTTTTGCTAGCTCAGGGGTTTTGGAAGTCGACCCAGAGCCACTAGACTAACTTTTATAGTTCGTAACTGTGGTACATTTTTCATCAAGTTTGGCAAAGAAACTATCTGCCTGATGAGGCTTTTTAGACTCCCGTGGCAGAGAAGGAGTACGAGGCACTGCCAAAGGGAAGTCCTTGATCTTGTGGTCTACGGACTAACACCTATAACATGTGTTAGGTAGATTAAAATAAGTGACCTTTTGGGTATGCCAGAGAGCTCCAATTTGAATGTCAATGGAGTCCTTCAAATCTTGGGAAAGGTCCACTTCAACATAGACCCGTTTTGGGGGTCAGGCTTGAAAAAACCTATTTGGCTCAATACAAATGACCCTCCCTAGAGAGGACGCAATATGATTTAGAAAAGGTACACAGGGCAAAGGTAAACCTGGAAATTCAATCCAGACCAGGACCTGCAACTTGGTGTCATCCGTGACAGTGAAGTCCCGGGTCCAGGCTTGGAAAACCAAAAAGAAGACCTGACATACCAGGGACCATGGTTCAGGATTGCCTGAACATGGCTGACCTCCACAAAATGGAACAAAAAAAAATCTTTGGTTAAATTTTGGACCATATCAAGGCAGACCCCATGAGGGACCCAAGCTTTGTTGACCCATTCTTTAAGCACACTTTCAGGTGGAGTCCTCCCAACAAAATACCCAACAAGGGTGTGTTACTCAAGCCATTGACAAGCAAAATCAAAATTAGGCAAAGGTAAAACCACATCAGCTAGGGAGTCAAAAGACTTACCTCGTGAAACACTTTCAGAACAAATTTTCGAGGTTGTTTGTTCAGAGGAGGAGCCATTGTGCCGACACCAGCATGAACTGCTGGGTTAGAGCCGGTTGAAGGCATAATAAAACAAAAAAATTGTAGTAAATGCGGTTGTACACACAGGAAAAGAGAAAATTCCTGCGCAAAGAGCGCAGTATGACGCAAGAGGGGCCAAGAATGATTGCAGACACAAGAAAACCCTAGCAGAGCTCATACATCTCCATCCTTCGTGAAATGTTAATTATAATTTTTATTTTATAGTATTAATTAATCCTTTCTTGGTTGGAAATTGCCTCTTTCCTTGTATTGAGGACCCACACAAAATTCTCTTCATTTTCTGTGCACCTTATTCCATTCTCTCTTGGTGGCAGTCATTCTTCCACATGCTGGGCAGCTACCAAATTGAAGTTTCAGGCACAACAATCTGATCATTATTGACTTTAATCGGTGGCTAGGAATCTTGGACAATTTCAATGACCTGCTACAGCCATCTTATGCTTTAAAAATTTGGTGGTTACTTACCCATTTTGGGTGGTGACCACAGCAGCAGCCTTTGGGTGGCTATCACCTCTGTTCAAAATGTGATTGCTGGTGCCATCAGCTATTAAGATGACTTCAATCAAACTTTTTTCCTCATCGGACTTTTCCAGACCTGAATGTGAGGAAGTAGTGTTATAGTTTGTAATAGAAAATAATCAAAGTTCATTCCGTTAGTGCAAAATTCCCAAGACCCATGGGAAATGATGGGCACTGGGTTTAGTCTAGGTTTAATTTAGAAGAAGGGACATTACAAGTTTGTAATATTGTGCAACTCAAGAGAAAACAATTGATATTTTTCACAAAACCGCTTATACAAGAAAAGTTTGTCAGGTTTAGAGATAAGCTATATGTCGTACCATGTGTGACTATTGGGGAGGCATTATAATGTTTGTAAAATAGCCATGAGAGTTATATGTTATTTGTAGTTAAGTTCCTTGGTAGTTATAAGGTAGATGCAGTCAGGAGGTAGTTGACTATTCCAAAAACAGCACAGTTGATGAAGAATAGTTTAAATGTAGTGTAGTCTTAAACAATAATGTATGAAGTATTGCTCCCTCTTCTTTTTCTATATTCTCTTGTGTTCTATTTGACTTTTTCATTTAATTTGCTGATCGGTTTGATAGTTGAAGGAACTCAAGTTCCAGCAGTTAAATAATTTTTAGAGGAAAGCCAACAAATATTGAAGCAACTAAAGGAGAACCTCAAATTGGCCCAAATATCGGAGGATGTACCAACAAGGTTGGCATTGCAATCATCTGGAATTTGATGCGGGAGATTAGCTTTTCTTGATATTACCTTATGAGAAGACTCAAAATAAAGGAGTGGAATTACAAGAGGCCATATGGAAGCAGAATTTATATTTCCAGCAAGTGTGCACAATAGGACCTCTCTTCTGATAATTTTTCATGTACAAAGTATTACTATTTATAACAGAGACTAGATTCGGCTGCAAGTATGCACAAACTCTCTATTGCAGAAAGGGACAAAGCTCTCTTTGAACAAAGGTGCTCGAAGTTAAAAACACTTATGATGAGAGATGGTTCTGATTCTCTGTAGAAACTTAGGACACAAAATAAGGTGGATACCAAGAGCATACAAATACCCAAATAACATGTAGGAGTACAATGCTACAACACATGAATATAAGACGACCATAGTGAGAGCAAGATCTCCAATTTATAGACTTGCATCAAAGACATGGATTAGTACAAGTGGAGGATTTGTTAAGCATGCAAGGTACAGGTAAAAGGAAACACAAAGCATGCAAAGACATGGAAGATTTCTTATATGAGGAAAAAAGAATTTTAACATAAATTAGTTACACATAATAAAGTTTATGATGGCTACTTACATAATTACCTAAGTAAATATTATTACTGACAATTTTGAATTTTGATGTTATTGATATGATGTTCATATGGATGAAAGGTGGTATGGGGGAATGTGGGAAGGGCAGAGAATTTCCTAAATTTTGGGGACGGTGGGGGTACAGCTAATAAAATACTATTAAAAATACTTATATTTAAAATTTAAAATTTAAAATTTAAAATAACTTAAAGTAAGTGAAAAGAAAATTTCTAATAATCCATGATAGTTTCTTGAGTAGAACATACCCATTGGATGTTGTAAGAGCAGATTATACGTCAACTACTAGAAAATTGATGGCTACCCATAGCTCTGCTGCAAACTTGAAGCATTGTTTAATGAACTGAGAGCCAGAAAAATGTGGATCAGATCATTTGGACTCTGTTATAGTCTAACAGATTGTAACTTCATTATTGAAAACATTTGGGATTCTTCTCTCATGTTGTTTGCTGGTCATTCATCTGAATCAGATAGATTGCCAAAGTCTGATGTTGAAACACTTCTTTTTGTCATCAACAATCTTTCCAAGTATCCTACTCTTAGAGTTGGGATTTCTGCCAAAAATATCCAAGTTGTTTCTTAGTCTGACAAATCTCATTTTGGTGGCAATCCGAGTATCAGAAAAATGGTTTTCACACTTTCTATGATATATTAGGTTTATGACAGTACACAATGAAACCAATAATAGATTTACCATTAAAGTAAACTTTTGCTTCAGATATATAACCAAACCTTGTTCCATGGACCTTGAACCACTTGCCACTATCCACCCAGACTAAATACATTGTTGGCCTGCTGCATATTTTAGTTATTAGGTACTCAACCATTCCATTTATTACTGCCCTTTGTGGCTCCAAGCTTTGGTAGACTGCACCAGCATCCAAGCAGACATCTTTAGCAGGAAAATGATAAGCAAAGGAACAAAGCTTAAAAAAAATGGGGTTGAAAGATTTTTTTTGCAGACTTTAAATTGATGGCTGCAGGGGATGCCGTGAAGTCCTTGGACATCACATGGATGTTAGGGACAGCAGACCATTCCCACAAAGTCTCCCCAAAACTGGATGTCCCATGAAACATCCTCCCCCACAAAAAATGAAAAGAAAAAGGACTGGGAGGGGAGGTGCTCTCTCTGTCCCCAAAACCTTGTAAAAACCCCATGGACACCTCCTCGGGCAAGACTGTAGATTACTGATTAATATGTGTCTATGACTCTATGTCAAATAAAAGAAACAATTAGTATCATTCAAAGTAGAAAAAGTCAGAAATTTATTTTGTTATCAAATTCTAAATGTTGACAATAGTAACACAATTAGGTACCTTGGTAAAATATTTTATCTTAATTCAAAATGTCGAGATTGAAAATATTAAAATTATTTAAATTGGCTTTGGCTACATTTGGTATTTGTGTTGTAACATGGTTGGAGAATCTATTGATAATGAAAATGCTATTCTGATTGCAAATTACCGACAGTTGCACTTGTAACAACTTGTATTCATCACTCTATTGTGGTTGAGCTCCTGTTTATCACTGAAATTGGCTGAATAAAGTTGAACTGTGGGAAAGAGACTTATCCGTTTATTTAACAGTTAACTAAATTGATGGTAAGTTGCGTTGTGAAGACTGTATTGCATTTGACCCCAATTATTGTTTGATTTGGATGGACACTAGATAATGTTGAATGGATTGAAAGAATATTCTCCATTGTGATGAACACTCTATTTATTAGAGCACTCAGAATCTTGTATCATGATCAACAAATAAAGAGATCCCCCAAAAAGAGCTAGTAGAGGTAAACATTTCTCTGGATCGACACTGACATGGTAGATAAGAAAGTTTTCTTACATTATATTCAAGACGCTATCGAAGGAGGTGCTTCAGACTTTATAAAATCCTCAAAAACAGCTTTAGAAATGCCAAATATTATGACCCAAAACTCTGAAAAGGGGCCTATGAGATCACTTGCACATGTGGCATTCTCTACATTGGTGAGACTGGTTGATCTTTCCAAATAAGAATCAAGGAGCATACTTTGAATATCCAACATTGTAGGGCGAAAAAATCAACATTAGCTGAATGTGAAAAGTACATAATTTCTCAATGCACATTAGAGATACAAATATTTTGGCTATCAAGAGTCGGTGGAAAGAAAGAAGAATTAACGAAGCCATAGAGATTCAAAATTAATCTAGAAATATTAGTAGGAGTGATGGTTAGAAGCTCAATAAAACTTGGAAGTGTTTAATTTACACGTCTAGTAAAAACGTAAGTTGAACTTGGAGAAGTTTTTAACAATTTAAAGGAGACTTTCCTTTTCTTGGGATCAATCATTGGCCTTAAACTATTCCTTGATGATGGGTCCAGTAGCAAGACCTGAAATGTTGGATAATAATTTTTTGATGCAGGATGATTGGGAACTGCAAATAATGATGCATTCCAAGCAAGCTAACGTGTAAGACAGTTATCTGTTTAATTAAATAAATCAATGTCCTGCATGGTTTGGCAGATGGAGAGTGTGAACATGATGAGAGTATTTTTTTTCTTTCCAATGAATCATTTTCTTATATTGTTTTGAGGTTTTGCAGTTTCACAGGTCTTCCATGAACTCTTTCAATCCAAAGACCTGTGTCCATTTGGATGAATCTTTTGTTTTAGATCTGACTGAAGCTGTGTTTGGAGATGAAGAATAAGGCATGTCTACTGTGTTAACTATCTTTTAATTCATTTTGAAAGCTGAATATGGCATGTCTGGTAATTTTTACTAAACTGGAATGATGCAGAGAATAGGTCTGTTCATTATGTCCTTTTGTTTTCATATTTTGGGGAACTACAGATATTGAGGAGGACTTTTTAGCTGCTCTAGTTTTGTCGTAAATACATACATACATGTGAATTCATATTCCATGGCCATAATACCAAATTATGTAAAGAAGGGATGGAAGAATGAAAGAGTATATTCACCAGCTTATGCTAAGTGGATTTGTTGACAATTGCTTGTTCTTTGTTGGTAGCTTTTATTTGGTTTTCAATATGAGTTTCAGCTTGATCTTCTATTTAATTCCTACACAACTATAATCTTTTAATAAAATTTAATCCTGGCTAGAAAATATAACTACCAGATCGATTGTGTTAAGATGAATCTTGTTTTTTTGTGTTTTTAAAGTTCAAAATATCAAGTTATTTTGAAATATGACTTTGTTTCTATTTTTGAAAACTAATAAGCTTGGCTCATACATTTTTTATTTACTTTACTAGAAAGTACTCAGCTATATGCGCTATGGTGACATATATCTTTTCATTCCTTTTCCTTGAAGTTGCATAAAATAATGCTCTTCTCTATGCTGCTAGCTATTGGAGAGCAAAATACAAGAGGCTAAGTCAAAGAAAGATACATTGAAAGCACGAGCGCAGTCTGCAAAGTTTGTAGACATTTACCTTTTTCAATTTAAAATTTAGAGTTTAGTATTTTGTTTAATGTAAACCGATATTCTATTAAAGGATTTTGTTACTAGGTTAAATACTTTTGAGACTTTGCATTTTATTTGATTCAGGACTGCACAGAAAGTAAATGAGATGTTGGGCACTGTCAATACAAGTAGTGCTCTTGCTGTTTTTGAAAAGATGGAGGAAAAGGGTATGTTCCTTTGTCTGCTTTAAAACCATTTTTTATATTGGTTTTATAATGGGAAATCCGTCTTATAGATTTTACATTCTCAAATGCTTGCAATTCCATTGTTCTCATTTGAACTCTTCTTTATTGTGGTCATTATTTGTTGTGCTAGTAATCAGATATATAGATGCATGCTATTAGAAGACCAATATATTACATGTGAGGAAGAGAAATAGCATATTCAAATGTTTTATATATACTATCTGAGGCTCTTTTTTCTAGATCTTCATCTATCTAATAAACCTCTCTTTTCACTTTTAAAATATTTATCCATTATGTTCATAGCTACAACTTTGTTGGACTGACATGGAGCTACTTGTTGGCCTATTATAATATCTTGTCTTTGGCATATGTTGACCTGAATTTATAATGAGCACTTGCTTCTTTCTTCCACCAAAGCATAATGGCTGCTTACATCAGGTGAACTTTTATATTGAAATTGAAATTAGATTTATATTATTGAGTGACTAAAAGCAGCCAATGGGATTGAAAGGGCAAACACTATAGAAGGGGCAACTAGTAATCTAGTGCTTAAAGCATCCTGTGGGATAAATATAGACACAAAGCATGGTAGAGATAAAGCAAACTGATGAATGTCGCCACAATATTGAAAAAACATGTTTTGTAATAGTGCACAACATGGTATGTTATAAAATATCTGGAGGATATTCATGGCAATAGTATCACTCATAGTTGGAAAACTTGCCCCAACAAAAAACTCGCCAAGGGAAAAATTGGAGAGTTTTTTAAAACTCGCCAAAAACTCGGAAAAACTCGGGAACTTAAAAAATTGCTTAATAAACATCAAAAAAGACATTTTCAGCTTTCAGTTTTGCATAGCCGAGTTTTTTGAAAAACTCGGCAAAAACTAGTAAGTTTTTCGAAAAACTCGGCAAAAACTCGTGAGTTTTTCAAAAAAACTCGGAAAAACTCGTCCGAGAAAAAACTCGCGAGTTAAACTCAAAAAAACTCACGAGTTTTTGAAAACTCGGCGAGTTTTCTGCGAGTCTGCCGACTATGGTATCACTTGTTAAACTAAGGAATTGTAAACAGTATTGAAAGCACTTCTATTGAAGTGCAAGAGTATGTGTTTGTTGTATAGAATCAAACTACTGTCATCCATATTTGTGTGCAAATGCTCAGAAAGAGAACTTGATGCATGATTCAGAAATTATTAATTTTGTTTGTTAATGGTCCATGAAGGAGAAGGATATCTGACATGCAGGTGATTTAATTTGTCACTTTCTTGACAACACAAAACATAATAGTGGATGAGGAAAACCTCTCTTGAAATTTGCAAGGGAAGCTCTTTGATTTAATCTATTCTAAAATCTAAAATGAAAACAAGTCTGGTAATATGAACACTGTATAATTTGTTCATAAGGGTTTTGCATAAAGATAAAATAAATAAGTAAATTTGACCTATTTGTCAATCATTTCAAAGGATAGGGCACAAGCACCAATGAATTTCTCAATTTATGATAGCTAAACCATAAACAAAAATACTATCCAAAGATTAAACAGAGATCTTTGGAGTTATCTCAATGTTAGTTTGATCTTGAAGAAAGCATAACATATAGAAATAACAACACCTAGAAGAAGAATTGATGAAGACAAATAATAATCACAAAATATTCAAAGCTGCTTCATGGATTTGAGGATCGATGTCACACAAAGTTAATACAAATCATTTTATTAATTGGATTCTTCCTTTAATGATTACAACACTTGTTATTGGACTTGTATGAAATCTTGGCAGCGTAAACAAGCTTCAAATTCACATTCTTTACACAAACACAGTTTAAACAATTTCATTTGACTTAGAACTTGAATGACAATTTCTACAGCATATATTTGGCATTTGTATGAAATCTTTGGCAGCATAAACAAGCTTCAAATTCACATTCTTTACACAAACACAGTTTAAACAATTTCATTTGACTTAGAACTTGAATGACAATTTCTACAGCATATATTTGGCATCGACTCTCTTTACAATTTACGTGTAAATGACACATATTTATAGCTTTTAGTTGCAACTTCTTTAAGTTAAAAAAAAAAAAACATTAAATTAATCAGTTTAAAAGCAATTCTATCTTCATTCTTTGAAAATAATTTAAAATATTACTTTTTCCATGTTAATTTCTCATCTTGGGCATCCATCTAAATTGAGGGCTTTGATCTTCTGTTTTTGTCTTTAATTTTCTTTAATTGATCCTCATCTTCTTAGAAAATTAATAATTTATTAATATGCTTTATCTTGGGTGTCACTTTGAATGGAGGGATAAGATTCATCACTTTTTCTCCATCATTTCACTTGATTTTCCTTACAATTTTCACTTGAGTGTATACAAACTTGGCCATTTTCCTTTGTTTCTAACTTCATTTTGACAAGAAAAACATGCTGATTGGTGTCTCAAAAAGCTTGGACAACCAACTGTTTTTTAACTCAATCTTAACATCATTAAACATTTTAATCTGATTCTCATTGAGGATTTGCTTATGTGGACACTAATTTTGATTTACTTTGATATTGGCACTCATTGGGAATTTCCCTTGATGGATGCCAAATCGGGAATTCCGTGCCTTGAATGCCCAAAAACAAAAGTTGGCACTTATAAGGAGTTTTCCTTAATGGACACAAAAATTGGAAAATTGATAACTTGGATGCCAGAACTGGAGATTTTAAATTGTGCTGCCAAAAATGAACAAGGCATAGCTGTCTAGAGTGTTTTTTGACGAGTCTTTGAATGATTTCACAAAAAAAAATTAATTTTTCATTAAAATGACTCGACTTTTCCAGTCTCAAATGCTACATAAAATCTATCTTATAAATGAGGTTTCCATAATTTTACTACCTCTTGAAACCACTTTTGCTTGATGAAGCTTGAATTTGTATTATTTACCTTTTATATTGGTGTCTTGCTTTTTGTTGAAAAAGTATGAAAACCGAAAAAATAACTATCTAAATAGAAAGTGTAATTTTTGTGGTTATCTCCTCAATGCAGGAAGGCAAACAAAGCAAAAAATCAGCTTTTTCAGAAATAGAAACCTTTTTTAAATATAAATTTTGATATTTGGTATTCATTGAAATTGCCCATCTTGAATATTGGACCCTTTGAAGTGATAATTTTATGCTTGGAAGAAATCCTCATAGATAATTCTGTCTCAATGTGCTGAAGAAGATTTGCCTTAGTCTCAATCCTTCTTGTTTGTGCTAGGTATTTGCCATTAAAGTATTTCTTTGAACTTCACCCTTTCTTTCATTTGTTGATTTTGGAGCCTCTTTTAGGATTCGTAGCTTGATAATCTTTGTGATGAGGAGCTACCTGCATACATCATTAGTTGATCAATACAGACCAACACTCAAGGACTTAACCATTTTGATTGGAAAGATAACATAGTTGACATTAATTTGACAAGAATGCTTTGACATTTGGCTACATATATGATTAAACATGTTTTTTAGGGGTAGCAAATTCGAGTATCAACAGTGGCTCTTTCTAGGGACCATGAGACAAACTTGGGTCATAGGAGAACTTCAAAATCTCTAGTGAGTAAAAAGATTAGTGCCATTATCCATTGGGTGATAGAGTTGAGCCAAACCTATACTACAACAAAAAAATAAAATAAAGAATTGAAAGTGAAACACACAACAAACACATCATTGGAAAAGGAAAACATAATGACATCATGAATACATGGAAATGACAATTTAACCTACCTATGGATAGAAAGAAACACATGACTAAGTGAAATCATTAACGGACTGGGAAATATAACATTCCTTCCTTATAAGTTGGTGTTCTAATTGTAACAATTCATATTTTGAAAACCTTTGCAAATTGCTCATGAAGACCCCGAATTCAGATAGATAGGAATGGTTATGTAATGAAAGTTTCAGCGCAAATTGATTGATGTGCATTGGTTTTGGATGATCCTCTTCCATACTAAAAATTCTCTCAAGCCTATGAAGATATTGTGCCTCTTGTTCAAGGTATTTGACCAAATCTAGCAATTGTAACACAATCTATGGGAACAATGACCTTAAACATATCTGGTTTGATCCTTGTCACCTATCCCTTATATAAACTCAACATTGAACATAGTCAACTTATCATCCTTCAACGAAGGCTAAATTTGTGGTGGTAACACTTCTTGATCCTTGTTACCTATCCCTTCTATATTCACTGTTGATATCAATGGGGCACCTTGTGGGGGTAACACTTCTTGACAATCTTCATCAATTGAGCCTTGATTTGTGTTGGCGTTACAATTCATACCTCTGGAGTGCATATTGGCAACAAACAACTATGCACAGTATTAATTGCTCTTCAAATTAGGAGGTGAAGCTCCCTCTTTTGCTGATATGTGTAAAAAAAGTAAAGTATTCAAATTCTTATCTTTTTGACTCAGCTGGTAGAGGCACAAGGTTAAGAAACTAAATACATTGCAGCTAAGGTTTTCTCTAGTTTTGCAAATCTTAACTACAACTAGGCTAATGCTAAAACTATCCTATTTCCTCTAGAAAAACAGAGCAAGAGGAATTAGGAGCAATTGGGAATGGTATATGTCAGAACCCTGGTGGTTCTCGATTCAAACCCTAACTGATATTTGTTTGTTTTTTGCAAGTTTTCAATTTTTTTGTGTTTTTGAGGTTTTCATGCAAAAATGTAAATGCTGCGATTTCTCTTTTAAATGCTAATAAATTCATAAAGAATTCATACAAGCTTGGAAAGTATAAAAATTGTTCAGAAGAGATAGGCGTTTCATTTATTTCAATTCTAGAACAATTACAATGATGAATACGGAGCTATAAATGAATTACAATAAATTTATTGATGAAAAACCTGATTTTCTGTAATGGCGGCTGCAGCAATAAAGAATAGTACGGCCAGAATTAATGAGGAATCTTCCAGCTCAAAAACCAATGCAATAATCTCCAGTGGCCCAAGGCGCCCAGAGAGCAAACACCAGAAACTGAAGAATACAGGCGTTCCTCTGAAGATGTGGAAGTACGGCCAGGAAAGGTACAGAAAGTACGGCCAGTCTGCAGCAATTAATAAGTGGTACGGCTTCCTTGAAATTTGTGCCAAATCACAGATGAGTGGTGGTGAATGGAATCGCCCAAAGAGAAGATGATATCCTCTGTAAATCTCTGACAAATAACTGGTTAAGCTCAATCTGTGACTTCTGGGTGAAATCACCAAGTGCCAGCTTCAACTGATATTTCACAGCCTCAGTCTGCCTGATTCCTGAAGAGTTTTCGTTCTCCAGAAACGATCGTCTGCCAGAAACCCTAGGGTTTGCAAACTCCAAAGCTCAGATGCTCAGTAGACAAAATTGAATAATAAACTTGATAGTTCGATTTTGCCTTGGGAAGAACAATATATCCTTCTTTGAAAAGTTCGACCTAATTCTCCATTAAAATAATCATTTAAATTAATGATTTAATTTTCACTTTGGACTTAGGAGAATTTATTTAATTATTGGCGTCCCTTTTTAATGAGCATTAAATACTCATTAAATCACATTTTAATAATATAATATAAAGTATAATTAAATACTTTATAACTTAGCCAAATAATTAAATATTTTAATATTTCAATAAAGTGACTTTATAATAAAGTCAAATTATTAAATATTTAATAACTCAGTAATTACTCCTTATTTCTCCGAATCAAATCAACAATTCTGGCCGGGTCCGAATCTGCTAAATCGCGCACGGTGCCGCGAAATAGCGACTTAATCCTAACTTTCTAAAAATAGAAAGTTCTCGAAAAAACGGAAGATTGCAGCCCATCGACTACCTTGCGCCGGAGCTAACCAACAGCGACAACGCCAAAAGGGATCCGAACATTCCACAAACCACGGATCAAATGATAGGCTAACCTGTCACGGTATGCGACTAGGATGGGGACATGCGGTATACAATAAACTCTATCTCAGGATTCCCAAGGAGGTAAAATACTCTATTTGAGGTGTAGGCTGAAATAAAGGTTATTGGAGACAACATCAAACGGTGAACTAGTTCTCAGGATTCCCAAGGAGGTAAAATACTCTATCCGAGGTGTAGGCTGAAAGTAGGTTACTGGAAACAAACATTAAACGGCAAGCTTGATCTCAGGATTCCTAAGGAGGTAAAATACTCTATCCGAGGTGTAGGCTGAAAACAAGATTACTAGAAAGGACATCAAACGATAATCTCTATCTCTAAATTCCCAAGGAGGCATAATACTCTATCCGAGGTGTAGATATGAGAGAAAGATTATTAAAACAACAAGAATAAGTCTAGGACAGCAAATTGCATAATGAGACACACATACAATAAACGATCAAACTAGCTTTATATTTTACTAAGTGAACCAACACAAAATAGCAATATTGCATGGCAAGGTGGGCATAGCAATTTGTTATCACAACAAAAGTTAAAATACAATGAGAAAGGGTGCTCTTATTTATAGAACCTCAAAGGAGTAGGGAACCCTAAAATCTCCTTGAGTTAACATTCAATCTTGCAAGCATGCAAGATTTATCCTTAAACCTAAATGTATGCAACTTAACAGTTAACTGGAAAAACTACCTCAGTTAACTTATTCTAAACTAAACTAATTAGACTGTGCAACAAGCAAGCCCTTATTGATATGAGAGTCAACTGATAACTAACATTAGTTAACTGAAACTGAAAACTCCATATGTACATAGGTATCTCCAAAATAGACATGCAATGATATGTGGGACAGCTAACTTGGAAAGAAGCATCAAGTTAACTACTGTTTCTAATGTCTATCTTGAAAAGGTGGGACGCCTTGATTTGTAGTTCACTGGCCGTGATCTCAAGCAATTAACCCCTCCACAAGGTCGTTGATTGTATCACCATCTGGAGCACTGATACTTCTCTGCACTACTCAATGTCTCCTTAGCTTCTCTTCACTGTCTGTAATATGACTTTGTAGTTCTCTCCCACTTTTGGCCTCATTAAATAATGCTCACATGACTGCAAGTTGATCCAGCTTACAATCAACTGAATCACCACTGAAAATACTGTGAATGAGTCTCTGAAACTCCGACTGCAGGTTGGCAAGTTCGATGTATTCACCATCCTCATGCTGATACTGGCAAGGGACTTGTGATATGAAAGTTCTTATGAACTTGATAGCACTTGCCACCTTTTATCTGCTCTCAGTCAACTCAGCAGAAATTGTTTCATGTACTTTTACCTTGAAGATTAATTGTTCTCTCGAAGTAAAAATTGCTTCTTTATCCTCTTCTGCAGTAATCGAATCATATGCCGTCCTCAGGTGAGAGACCATGATCTCATTCGTGGTTTGTCTATTGCTAAGTCCCGCTCCAAATCCTAAATCTGTAGGCGAAGTTCGTGGGCGTTGTACCTCAATTGGTACAATTCTGAAAGTATGAAGCCGCCCCTTGTGACAAACTCCTCTTCCCAGTCTTTTAGTCGCTTCCCATATACAACCGACTTAGCTAATTTTGTTCGGCTGTTAACTCTAACATTTGTAGGAGCAAGGTGGTGACATTCTCAGTGTTGTGCATAAGGATGGAGATATACTAGCGAAGCTATTGGTTTTCAGCCTTGAGGGCTGCTTTATCTTCTCCATCCTTTATCACTCTCTCCTTTATGCTTTCCATTGCAACTTTGAGGAAATCCACATCTGCTTTGCATGTGCTTTTACCAAGGTTGACCTTTATCAAGGTGAAGTCATCAACTTCTACCTCATTCAAGTTTTTATCCTCTGGTGGTGCAACGGTCTCAATTACAATCTCCTTATCAGCGTTCCTTTCCACATGAATTTGCTTCTTGCACTTTTTATCTGGTGTGTTTTGACAGACATGATCAAAATCCACAAAATCCAATTGATAAGATGGTTGCCTCCGCTTCCTACCCAGAAGATTCTCAAACCAAGACGGATCTCGACTAATCTCGTTGGAAGGATTGATGCTAGTTCTAGGAACTCTTGATGAGTGAGAATGTGTTGAAGCATTGCTACGTGGCGGTGAGTTTGGCTCCAAGTCAATGCAAATCGAAGACTACTGTGGTGTTAGTGACGGCATGGGAGGCTCTACATCTATCCCTGTCATGTTCTCTGTTGTATTTGGGGCTATCTCCATATGATGCTCTTGCTGGTCCAAATCAGCAATTGGTGCTTTTCCCTTTGTACTTCTTAACATATTGCTTCCTTTAGGAGGATTATTGCATGTCCTCTGTTTGGGTTTTGATTTTGACGTGGAAGGTAGTGAAGTAGTAACCACCGGTGGCGGCTCTGTGTTTGGTATGGCTGCCTTCCTCGTCCTCTTGCTATCCAAGTAAATTATGCTATTTCTAACAACTCTGCTTGTTCTTTCCTTTACAAATGCGCATTCTTTGGCGTACCAATCAATAGTTGAAAGCGGCTGCGTGTCAACTTGATCTCTGAAGAATTGAGGAAGTGTGACATCCCCATCATCATCTGATAACCCTTCCACATCCTCTGACATAAAATCAAAAACCTATGAAAGGGTGAACTTGCTGTAGCTGTGCCGTCACACCTCAAACTCATCCTCATAGTTGAACCAATAGTCTTCCATGGAAGGCTTGTGTGAAGAGTGACCGCCAAGGCGAGCTGAAAAGTGACCCCAAGGGTCATACGAGCATCTTTTGACTAGATACTTAAGGTTAAGTCTTGCCATCTCATGGCTCATAGCCTTGGGTCAACTGCTAACTTGCACCTGTAAATCCCCATTTGTAATGGAAAAGTGGCAAACGGCTTGCGTTTGTTGTGCAGGTAGGAGTGGACCTCATACAACTGTCGTAGAAATTCCATGAAAACCACCTTATTTGATGGATAACGGGGTAACATGGCTAGATGACCTGAGTATCCATACATGCGGATGTAGGTAAAAGTAGGGAACTAGATGAACCAATCTACCCATTCTACCATTGCTGATCTCACTTCTACCGAAACACGCACATGTAACTCTCAATCAAGATTCCTCACGGTGTACATCAAGACTGATTCCTGCACTCACTTGAAGTGTCGCTTGGACTGTGTGAACTCAAGTTGCGTGTAGTACTAATGAACCTTTTGTACACTTAGAATTCTTGTAGTATCCAACCCTCTAAATTGGCCTTGGAAGGCTATCAGATACACGAGGTATGAACACATGTGGAATTCGTGAGCAACCGAGAAGTTGGTCATTTGTTTGTGGAGAACGTCGCTGATCAAAGAAGCCCAGTCATAATGTTCCTTGCTGTTGATGATTTGAGCCATGATGTAATACATCTAAGGCTGAAACTTATTGGCATCTGCTTGACCGGTGACATGGTTAAGAAGGGTAATCATAATTGCGTATTCATCTTTGAACCCTCCACGGTCCACATTCTTTCGCAAAGTACTTTTCCGTTTGAGCCATCTTTTTTGACATTTTTCCTTATCAGCATTGAACGCCTTATTGCATTGTTCCATGGTTATGACCAAATTATTCAGATTCAGAGGAATACCGAAGCACTTCTCGATGTCTTTGGGCCTGAGACTGCATACCATTCGCCCATCCATTGATTGAATTTTTTGTGTAGTAGAGTTATAATGCTTTACACAAGCCATTACAAACTCTATACACTGTGTTGTGATGGGAAATGAAGCTGCTTCTAGCAACCCAGATTCCTCGATGTTTTGAAGTGTGGTTTGGTCTATCTCTGAAGTGTTTAAGTTAACCTCTGGATCTACTTGATGTAAATCTGTGTCAGTCATTTTGATGAAATCATGAATTAAGACCGACTTGGTCGTGAATTCAATTTGAGTGAACTGCATTTTGAAAAACTAGCTTGTTAATTGTAAACACGGCTATGTTCTAACAACTTTCCTGGTGAGGCTAAAAATGGCTTTTGGCGAGGCTAAAAATAACCTGTCGAGAGGCAATTTTCATGAAAAATTCCGAGACGTGGGTTTTGTAGAGAAAATGATTCTAAGCAAACCCACAACTTCAAAATTTGAAAAAATGCTTTTTCACTTGGTATGCAATGACTTTTCGAAATAGAAGTAGCAGGGGCAACGAGGGCTTTCAAAAGCTTTTTCTTGCAGAAAAATTCTAACATATGGGATTTGTAGCCGCCAATGTGCTGATCAAACCCAGATTCTCCGTTTTTTCAAAATGTTGACTTTCTCACTACGATGCAAAGGAATCTTTGGAAAAAAGCAAAGCTTCAAAAACTGAAGCTACGAGGCAATTTTTCTTGAAAAATTCTAGCACATGGGTTTTGTAGAAAATGTTGTGCTCAACGAACCTAGAATGATCAGAATTGTGAAAAACTGTCGTTTACTTGGACATGTAAGAGAAAACCTAAGACAAGGATAGAAGAAATGTGAGAGAGAGAAGATAGAAGTTATATTTTGCCTTTGTAAAAATGACGCCTATCCTTGAACGCATGTGCTGAAAGATGAAGTCTGAAAAATTATCTTGCTGAGCAATCTGGACTTGTAACTGCGAAGAACACTGAAAAATATCACCTGTAGCACCTTCAAATCTTTTCTTGCACAAGGAAATACGTGTTTTCCTCCAACTTGTGATGAAGATAATGGACGTCTAGATGCATATTTAAAGAATTTTTGAGGGTTAAGGCGTCACAAGCATGTAAAAACCCTAATTTTTGGAAGCAATATTCCTATTGGATCGCATTTTGTTAACAAAAATGGAGACTGAACCTTCCAATGGTCGCCATCCAGCATGCAAGGAAGAAATACATCACATGCAAGTAAAAATGGAGGTGAAATTGAAGTTTTATTGTTATTTTAATCCAGTTCAAAAATCCCACCATTATAGGGCAACCCAAGCATGCACTTCAATTTCTAAAGTCAAAGTTTGACTTTAAGTGCCAACTTGACTTAGATTTTTTTTGTAATTTCCAACTTCTAGCCTTTGAAAACGTCACAAATACCTCTAATTGACCCTGAATTCTGGATGCCCGACTGATCCTGGCGCTGAGCTGACACATTCATCGTGAAGCTGGATCAAGTCTGACGAGACGTTGCTGGGAGCAGCAAATTCAAAAAACTTCATCTGGTGCCTCTAATTCAAGGGCGCCTTTCTCCAAAAGGTTGCATGTTTTACCAGACTTAGCCATTTTTTGGACTTTGACTCTCTGTGCTTCAATCTACGGTTGTCAGTGACTGACGACTCTCGTCGACTGGATATTGAATCCATCGCGAAGTTGAAAGAATTCCACAAAAGATGACTGTATGTGCAAGTTTTGTAAGTTGATTTATGATGCCCAAATTCAAGGGCGCCCCTAGCCTGCAAGAGCGCAATTGAGCTTTTGAGAATGATTTTGCACTTTGCAACTTTCAACGGGATGCTCTACTTTGACTCTCACTACCAGGAGCTAGATTGCTTCAATGTTCGCGCCGATGATCTCACTGCGGGGATGGAAGAACTTGGAAGAGATGTTCCTCGGAGTGACGAATTCAGAAGACTGCATCTGAGGCCTTTAGTAGAAGGGTGCCTATCTCAAGGAAGGTGCATTTTTCCATACTTAGCCAAATTTCCACTTGCTTTTGTCCTTAAGTGTTTTGTGCTTGATCCTTCATCCACGAGCGTTTGACAAAACTTGGGATTGATGGCTAGATTCACTGCATAGCTAGACTGATTTTGAGTAGATCTTGTGAAGACGATAGTTGCTAAAACCCTCATCTGATAGCCCAAAAAGCTAGGCGCCCCTAGGCTATAAAGCTACATTTTGATGTTTTAACTTTTATTTTCCCTTTGTTTTACGTGCTCGTTGGATCAACAGCTACGGTCATTTAACTTTTATTTTCCCTCCGTTTTATGTGCTCGTTGGATCAACAACTACGGTCGTTTAGTATATCTTATGGACTGGCGAACGGATTCATTGTGGAGCTAGGTTGAGTTTGAAGAGATCACCCGGAGATGGTCACTGCAAATTTTGACATCTGTAGGCTTTATTCTTGGGCGCCCTTGGGCTACAAGGGCGCATTTTTTGTAAATTGACCGTCGTCTTTGATGTATTTATTATCTTCAGCATCTTCTGCTTCCGCAGTCGTTTGCCGATGTTTTGCAAATCTGATAGATTCGCTTGATGACTCGCTGGAAAGCTAGCAAAAATCTGGAGAAGATGATTGTATTTGCAACCATTATCAACTGCATTTGGGCCTTCAAATTCAAGGGCGCCCCTAGCTTGCAAGGGTGCAAATGCCTCCAGAGTTGGTGATTTATAGATGAATTTCACCTCCTTCGCGCTTTGCAAACACCATATCGCTTGCTGAGTTGATTGCGTTGAAGCACTACCACCGCTAATGCGAGTGCGTGACCGCACTTCACCATTTTTACATGTACAAACACTGCAAGTTGACTTGCACGTTGATTGCACGAGTATCTCCCACGTAGCAAGGCGAAGTGTTTCCAAACTTGAATATTTTTTCCATTTTTCACCATTTGAAAATCCCCTCCGTCGCGAAGCATCTTTTTGAACATCTTTTGCCATAGAATCTTCTGTGATGAGTTTTAGGCTTAGATTTCGACACTTGGTACTAGCCAATTGCCATTGACAACCTCGAAGGTCTTACATTTTTTCCTGAAAAAGTGAAAACAACCCACCAGAGCTAAACTGACTTTTTCTTGATTCCAACTTCACCACCGTGATCATGAAGTGAAATAAGCCAATTAAAATTAATTTCAGCCAATTCTAGCAAGATCTCATTTTTTAGGGTTTTTCCTAAAAATAGGGGCTCAGAAATCCTAATTTTCAAAAAATTTAAATTTTTCCAGTATCTTCTAGACATTAAACCCATAAAAAGCCCATGCTTGATTTGACCTATAACTGACTTTTGATGACAATTTTATAGGAATTAGACCATTTTAATCAAAATGCCTTACTGAAGCAAAAATTTCGTTTTGGGTACAACAATTCGACAATCCATCCAAGTTTGAATGTGAGAGACCATCAAGGTGTAAATCTTCAACCTCTAAGTTGTGATGTCCCCATCAAAGATAGATAAGTATAAGCTAAGATATATATATATATATATTAAAAGCAATATTTATGTATCATAATATCGATTTGCTCAAATACTATATTAAATCAATACACATATAAACGACCTGTTTAAAGTATTAACCTTTGACTAATTGTAGCCGATTCATGTGAAGAGACATATCACTTGAGAAAGACGCGTCTGGGAACCAAAGAGTAGACATGCTTCCAGCCACGTCTGGAGAATGATTACAAATAGAAGTGCGATAGAAGTTTGGAAGGCATACGAAGAATAGGAAGAAAGAATCGCTACTGAAGAATCCACCATTTTATTCCACCGAGTTTGGAGTAAGAAGCATATAAGAGAGTGAGATCATATTCTGCTTCCCATAAATTCGAGTCAAGCCAAGCATCGATAAGATATAGGAGGATACGATCCAAGAGCATTGCTGGAGAAATTGGCGGGCAGTGTCTACCATCCCATCGATTCAAGAAGAAGGAACATGTGAAGAAGCTCCAGTGGTAATCAGCCTTCTCACCAGGCTGACTCATATTAATCAGTGTATATAACACACTTACACTTCATATAATCGGGATTATCTTAGACCTGATCAACATTTCATCAAACCCGATTAATATTATTCAAATTCTAATTGATCAATCTGTGTTGCCAACATACGATCTATTGAACTTTAATCATATTGACACCTGCATCTGAGTGGATATCGCTTCACCTACAGCATATTGCATTTATCAAAGGATAAACAGAATATACATATACATATATCTGGAGTCGATTATTGTCTCAAGTTTCTCCCTTTGAAGTAATATCTTTTCAACATTTGAGTTAAGAGCAAAGTTTTTCCTATTGAGGATCATCACATAAGTCATTGCTAAAGTATACTTATTGAAAAATATTATCTTCTGGTAGCTCATTTTGCCATCCATCACCTCATAGTGTTAGTCCTCAGACAACTTGAGTCTCTTTAGTTTCATCAGTGCAATCAACTTCAATGAATATGTCTTTAGGAGTAGGAGTATGAATGAAATGTCCCACCCCAGGTGGACACTTGCTAACTAGATTTTTGGCTTGATAAGTTTGCTTTTTCTTTCAAAGTTTTGTTTTGTTTTGATTTTCAATGATGACATAATGCCAAAAATTGCAAAGTGATATTTATAGAAATGCAAATAAGGAAAAATATAGGAGATAGACACTATAATCCTCAAATCTGATTTACCATTCCTTTGCAAATACAAAACATATTTATATATGTTATGGGAACAATGACCTTAAACATATTTGGTTTGATCCTTGTCACTTATCCCTTCTATATACTCAACCTTGAACATAGTCAAATTATCATCCTTCAACAAAGGCTAAATTTGTGGTGGTAACACTTCTTGATCCTTGTCACCTATCCTTTCTATATCCATTGTTGATATCAGTGGGGCACCTTGTGGTGGTAACACTTCTTGACAATCTTCATCAATGAGCCTTGATTTGACAACCCATCCAAGTTTGAATGTGAGAGACCATCAAGGTGTAAATCTTCAACCTCTAAGTCATTGCCAAAGTATACTTATTGAAAAATATTATCTTCTAGTAGCTCATTTTGTGATGCAGAGCAGGGAGGCAAACTGCAAACTAACACAATTTCAACAGTTTTCAACAACCTTTCACTCCTCAAAACCCTACCTAGGGTTATTTCTCACAAAACCACTCTATCTTCCTTGTAGGTCTGCAACAGTGCTTTTTTGACCATATCTTCTAAATCCAACTTCAAACCCACTAACCTTTTACCTTTTTAGGCACCCATTTTGGCAAACTTTAACATATCTTCTTGGTGCATAGGGTTGCTTTGAAACATCTATCTCAATAATGGACTGGTATGCTGTCCCAAGGCCAAAATAGGCCACTTTTACAAAAGAACTATGAACAAAACCTTCCCTCAATCACAAAACTCAACTCAAACCTTCTTGTCAAGTCTAAAATAGCCTGAATCAACAACTTACTTCACTAGAAACAATCAAAAACTTCCTAAACCTGAAAACCCTCATTTTGCCTAGGTTCCAATGGAGTTTATTGAAAATACCATCTCCAGGCCTTCTCTTGACCTGCCAATCCTTCCAACACATCACAAAATGTCTGCCTATGCTTCATGAATCATTTCCCAACCTGTATCAACACTCTGTCAACAAACTCTCATTCTAAACCATCAAAATTGGACAAAAGTTCACTCATTTACAACTAGGGCATAAAGCCAAATCACCCAACTTTCCTCCCTGCTCACATAAACCATGTACACACTAAGCCTACACCTTAATGAGCCATTCCACCGAGTTATAGAAAGAAACAGTGGGTGGAATGGCTTATTTAGTCATTTTTCACAATCAAACCCTTAAACAGGGTTTCCACAGGCAGTCACAGAAAATGGTGAATAATAACCTTCAAGTTTAATGAAACTTCACCAAACCTGCACCAAAAGAGAGTTAATTCATGTGTTCATCCAATTCAACAGCCTTTAGACCAATAACCTCCTGTACGGAACTGTACACAGTCTGAAAATGGCAAAATTATATAGAAAATACAGAAAAACAGAGATATTTCTATTGGTTTTCACTTCAAAACATTGGAGGAGCCCTTATATCGAATGCTTTTTGGATATTTAAGCCTTTCCCACCAAAAACTAACTCTCAAACTGACCAACCACCTTTTGAATTCCAAATGACCATTGGAATTCCCCAAAACTTACATTTTTGCACTTTTATGCACTTTTCCAATATTGCAACATGACAACTTTTATAATTTTGCAAAAATATGACAATATAAACTCAAAGACCCCTCTAGATGATTTAAACATTGAAATGTTCTACATGGACCTTATTTGCAAAACAAAACTCCAAAAATTCCTAAAACCTAACCCATGACCACATTTACATGAAATACCTTGGCGCCCCTGCACCATTTTGCCATCGATCACTTTATAGTGTTAGTCCTTGGACAACTTGAGTCTCTTGTTTCATCAGTGCAATCAACTTCAATGAATATGTCTTTAGGAGTAGGAGTATGAATGAAATGTCCCACCCCAGGTGGACACTTTCTAACTAGATTTCTGCCTTGATAAGTTTGCTTTTTCTTTCAAAGTTTTGTTTTGTTTCGATTTTCAATGATGATATAATGCCAGAAATATCAAAGTGATATTTATAGAAATGCAAATAAGGAAAAATACAGGATATAGACACTATAATCCTGATATTTATAGAAATGCAAATAAGGAAAAATACAGGATATAGACACTATAATCCTCCAATCTGATTTACCATTCCTTTGCGAATACAAAACATATTTATATATGTTCAAATCAGAACTTAATAGCTTTGCACAGCAATAATCATACCCAGATTTCATAAACATTGAATGCTGGTCTGAAACTCATTATCAGCAGTTCTGGAAATGTTCATCAGCAGCAATGACAGCCCTTTTAGTGGATGCCTAGCAGCAAATAGTGAAATCTCTACACTATCAATGCAAATTACTAACATCTGGAAATGTATCACAGCAAATCAGAGAAACCCTTGCACAAGGATGCCTGGAATAATATAATGATTTTTCCCACCTTCAATCTGTGGCTAATTAGTAATAATGTTCTAGCCGTCCTTAGAGAAGATGGAATGATTGCCAAAGTGTAGGCGTTTTGGACCCTAGCTCACACGCCCTGCTAAGGAGGGAATGTATGGCTTGTAGAAGTGTGCACAACCCTTGCTTGAATCCCACATGCTGGTTGGAACTATTGTAAACAGCAATAAAATGGTCTGCAATTGTTGTTCCTTCAACCAATTGAAATCTGCTCTTAAACTCTTTGTAAACTTCTGAATATATTCACTTCAGATTTGCACAAGATATCTCACATGTGCCAATGAAGAAGGCACAACCAGCAATAAAGATAATAGCATATAGTCTCAAATGTGTACTTCTGATCTGCTCTAAATAACCTCAGAAAGTGTTGATGAAGTAATTCCAATGAAGCACAATGTGACTTCTGACTTCTGAGATAAAGCCACCTCATTAGCAAAGCTTAGATGATCTTTCACACCCTCAGAATGCTCAAAACAAAGAGAAGCTATGCTCTCCACGATCGATTTGCAGAAAAAATCCCTGGTTTCTCTTCCGACGCCAAAGCAACAAAGCCAAGTGTTTGAAATATTCATCAATGATAATAATTCCATTTGCTTTTGATGCCTTTATATACTTCTCCTCAATTTGTACGATTTCCAAAGAGGCTTAAATCATTTAATAATATAAAACTCATTTGCTTTGCACTTTATTTTATTCCTCAAAGTGGGCACCCAAATCTTCATATTAAGTTATTGACTTTATAACATTAAATAGCTTTTAAAATAAAGTCAAATAAAATCATTTAATGTCCTCACTTTATAATTTGACTTTATAATATTAAATAATCCCCTTTTAATAAAGTCAATAAAACATTTAATGATATGCACTTTATAATAATTAATTATTATTAAAGCATTACTTTAATAATAATTAAAACTTCATAACTCCAATAATAAACCTCATAAATCAATTCCGTCTGTGCCAAGAGGTAGCCCACTGAACTCATTGCTCACCAAGGGGCCTTACTATAAATTGTAAGGTTGGCCTCTATCATCCAACTGACTTACTATAAATAGTAAGTATATACAAATGAAGCTAGAAACCCCTGAATAACATTGCCTCTAAATAAGCCAAGGATTTGGAGATGCCAAATGCTGCAAATTGCCAACTGAGATATCAGATATCTCCAAAACAGGGCCCTCTAATCACCATTATTAGCCTACGAAAACCTGATGATAGGCTAAACCTCCAACTCTGATGCTCGCTTAAAAAGAGGACATTACAGTCCACCCTCCCTGAAATTGCTTGTCCTCAAGCAATCTCAATTGAACTGAAAACACTACTACACTAGAAGCCCAAGGGAAGAATTGTAGAATGACCCACATATTGCCAAACAACTCTAGCAGCACCAGCATAAGCACAACTATGCAAGGATAAACATCATACCAACTGTCCTGTCCAACTCATGCGCACAAGATTTGTGCATCGAAATCAGCTCATGTACATGTGGATCAAAGGTGAAACTGTATGCAAACCACACAATGTACACGCTACAATATTCATCAACAAACCCTGACTGGAATCTTGATGCACAAGGAGGATCCCATAGC
>VDFB02340296.1:0-63904 GCA_007258455.2 Sequoia sempervirens
CAAGGTAGGTTCACCCCTCTGCGAAAAACTAGAGGGCAGGTCTGCCCCTCTACAACAAACTGGAGGACAGGTTTTCCCTTCTACGACAAACTGTCAGAAAATAGAGTTAAAACCAAGGTAGGCCTGCCCCTATGTGACAAACTGTCAGAAAACAAAGTTAAAACAGGGCAAGTCCGCCCCTCTACGACAAACTGTCAAAAAACAAAAATAAAACTAGGGCAGGTCTGCCTCTCTACGACAAACTGTCAGAAAACAAAGTTAAAACAGGGCAGGTCTACCCCTCTGCGACAAACTGTCAGAAAACAAAGTTAAAACCATAGTGTTAAAACCAGGGCAGGTTCACCCCTCTGCAGCAAACTGGAGGGCAGGTCTACCCCTCTGTAGGGAAAGTTTGCCAATTTGTGACCTAAACCTGCAAACAAACTCAACAACAACAAATGTGAAATGAAGGAACCTGTTTATGGGTCCCATCAGGCATGCCAGAAATGTGAAGCCTAGTGTTTATCCTATCCTAAAGGTGCAAAATAACTATTATGCAATAAAGAAAAACACAAGGAACACTTCAAAGATTAGCCTAAGGAATGATAACAAAAAGAAAGAAGATGAAAATGAAATAAAGATAAACTTGATTATACCTCCTTTGTGTTGCAATCCCTTGGTTAGCCCTTGATTTTTGAATTCTTGTGTGCTCCTTAGATGACTATGAAGATGGCTAGATGCAAGATGAACTATGTGATAGAATGTTAATGCTTATGGCTAAGTGGCTTGGCTAGATGAGTAAAAATACTTGCAAGTTGAGTAATCAATTTGGTAGCATAAGTGTGAAAATGGCTAAGTGTTCTCTAATGCATTAGAAGAGGGGGGTATTTATAGAAGTAGAGAATTCAATGGTCAAGATTGAGCCACCATGGCCAAGATTGAGCCACCATGGCCAAGATGAAGGGTTATGGTGAGTTGACGCCTCACAATCCCTCACATCTTAACATGTGGAAGGTGAAGTGGCCAAGGATGTGATGAGGTGTAGGTGAGGTGGAAGAAGGACATGTGATGGAGGTACTTGCAAGTACCTTGATGTGACCACTCAATGATCACATGGGAAAGAGAAGATTCCTTGGAGGAATAAAAGTGAATTTTAAATTCGCAATGATTGGAAGAATATAGTGGATAAGACAAGGTTCCCAAAAAGGTAGGATTTTGACGCATGTGAGTGATGTGAGAGGTCAAAGGTTCTAGAAGGCTTGCATGGGGATAAAGAGTCTTGAAAGGATACATGTGAATTAAAAATTCACATGGGGAAGAGAGGAATTTTGGGTGAATAAAAAAGAATTAAAAATTCCTTGGGGGATGGGGAGTGTTGACCAAAGTACTGAATAGACTTAACTGATCAGTGATTAGAAGATAATTAGTGGTTAATGAAGATTAGAAGCCCAACTTGCAAAATTTGGAGGATGTGACATGTCCTAATCAAGAATTAGGCATGTGCACATCCCTAATGATGAGATTAGGAGGTTGATTAAGATTAAGAAAAATATGTGACATGTGAGGAATTAAATAAATGTCATATTTATTTAATTCATTTGATGAAAGGGGGGATTGAAGAATAAGGTATTTAATTATTTAACTTGATACCTTAGGGATTAGAAGAACTTTAGAAGGTGTTAAATAATAGCGATATTACTTAATTAACACAAATAAGAGGATATTTAGACGAAAAGGGATAAATTTGGACAAATGCAAGTGTCCAAATTTAGGTGTCTACAATTTCTACAAGATTTAGAAAGTTGTTGAAAGTAATGTTAGTGAAACTATGTGTTATTTGGTAAGCCTTGATCATAGATCAAAGACCTAATTATTTCTTTGTGGTGATCCAATTCTAATGGGATTATAATAAAACATTATAGAAGTAGTTTAAAATGTTTGAGTAGACAAGATCAAAATGTAAGAACAAAGATAACTTCCATGCAAGTGAATGATGAGTATAAACAAACATATCTATCACATAAAATTAGAGTGCCAATATACAAAAAGAGGCTTGCATATAAATGCATGGTAGAGGAGGTAAGAAGGTAGGATTGAACTTCTAACTACCCCTCCAAATGTACAACACATGTTAGCTCATATGACAAGTGTGAGAGCATGTGTTAAATGTGTATGGGATAGGTGTCTCAAAAGGTGTGTGCATGTGTCCCAACCACATGAAGTGAGACAAAAAACTCAAAGGTACCTAAGTGGAGATTTACAAGTGTGAATGGGTCAACCTAGAAAGCGCGATTTTCTAATTAAATGTGAAATGATCATATTTACACTAACACCCCCTTAAGTGCAACTTAAGGAGGATAAAAACAATGATGATGGGTCCCGAACTAGGCCATGTTAAGTACAAATGTATAAATTTCTCATAAATAGAGTAACTTAGAAGAAAACCTAGTGGGAAAAATCCCTCTCTAAAAGAGAATGATGCATGATATAAAAATATACACATGAAGAAGAAATAAGATATATGGAAGGACTCATCATGACCCCCAAGGACTAATTCTAGCACAATGTATGATAAACATTCCCATCATAGGAGAGAAAAGTGAGAAGGTCCATGTGACCCCTTGAAAAAGTGAGAAGGAAAGAACTTGCAAAGAAATTATCCCTCCCAAAACTAAGATGAGAAGAGAAAACATGTAGCCTCCCCTCAAAATACCTCTTATACTGTGGTAGATGCTTGTCATTGGATGATGAGGATGATCCACAAATATTGAACAACATTTCTATCCTTAGGAAGAAATAACACCGCAAATGTGTACAAGATGAATTCCAATTCCAAATAAGAATATGTAGGAAGAAGGATGAGTATATCTGAATATTGGACATGATCCAAAGACCTAGATGGTTCCCATGATGATATCTTCAAATACTACTCAAATGCTCCATGTGAAATTTGATATAGGACAAAATACAAAGATGCATGTATGGGGATAACAACGTGTATGTGGTTGTCATCAAATAGAAGACAAATGTCCTCAATAGTATCTCCTAAATTTGCAATGTGGATCTAAACAAGCGCAAATGATATGTTTGGTAGAAATGCATCCCAATGTGGCAAATCTGAAAAACTAATATCAATGCCTTGGTGCATAGAATAATTAGAATTCACAAATGAGTCAACATTAGATTTAAATGTAAAAATAGGTGATGGAGGAGATGAGGTCTCAATGCAATCCATGGGGCTACATTATTCATCCCCAAATGATGTTGATGTCTCACAAGATGTCTAAGTGAGACCATATGATGTTTTTGCATGTGTTGGAACTAGATGATTAGGTAAAGGAATACCATGATCAAGAATAAAGTTCATTTCATAAATTTGACAATGAATACAATCTTCTATTATATGTCTTTTCTTCTCATAATATCCACACTTGATTTTTCATTTAGTATGATGATTATGAACAATACTCAAATAAAAGGGAATTAGTGTGAAATACACGATCACATGAACAACAAAACTAAAAGTTGAAACACCTAGATTACCCCCCTAATTTTAATATAATTAAAATTAGTCCTCAAAAATGTACAAGAAAAATTACAATTTTGTTAATATAGTATATCAAAAAAATTATTTGTAAATCATAGATGTTTTTACAATTTTTAATAAATTAGCTATTCAAATCTTAATTATACATGCAAAATGGATTCCTTGTGAAGCTCAATAGTTTTCAAAAAAAATTCTATAAAATTTTGATAACTACTATCAAGATTTAATACAAAACTATAACTTTGGAGGCCAAAAGAATAATCAAGATGTTATAATTTTCAAAAAATATCAACACCATAATGTCATTGATAGAACCAGCTTTAAGAAAATTTATTTCACAATGGGACTACCAATTCACTCATTTCCTATATGCCACTACCAGCGTCAACCTCCCATGGGATTTTCTTGTCAAATCCCTCTCCAGAATCCTAGAGAAAAAATTCCAATTGAATTGAATGGCAATAAATTGTAGATATTTGATTTTCCCATTGCATTGAGATAAAATGAAAGCTCTACATTGAATCCTAACGCATCGAGGTTTATTCGCTTGGCATATTGTTTGCTAAAATAGCGTTACCTTGTCATGACTATTGGCTCTGTGAGCGCTATGAAATTTTTGAGGATGTGGAATTATTTGTAGATCTATTTCTTGAAACTCTAAAGCACCCAAGATCGTCACATAGTGGTGCTTTTGTTCACATGACTATAGAGGGGAGCCAGTTCAAACAAAACAGGTAGAGCCCATGGAAGAGATTTTATAAGAAATAGTACAACTCAATGCAAAAAACATGCCTACAATTTTTGTGCATTACTTATATGTGTATGAGAGAAATTTGACAGATCGAGTCTTGAGTTTTTCCAAAAAAAACACATGCAAAAAATTATAAAAATGGGAAGCAAAATATGGCAAAGGGTGACTAAGTTGAGGCTAGTTTATAGCCTTTGGCTACCAATCTTGCTTTGTTCTTGTCAATTGAACCATCAATTTAAACTTGATTTTGAATACCCATTTACAATCTTGATGGGTTTCTTTTCAATAGGTAAAGAAACTAACTCCCATGTTTGATTTTGATGAATTGAATTTATCTTGATTCATAGAATTTTGTCATTTTTCTTCCTTTATTTCTTCATCAAAAGTGCTTGGTTCATGAGCACTTAGAACACTTGACATTAATGCATAATTGACTTTATAGTCTTTCAACCTAATAGGTGTTCTCCTAGTTCATTTTAATCTACTTAGAGGAACCTTAGATTGTGGAGTGGATATTGAGCTTGAATTCAACTCGCCAATTTCTTCTCTTTCTTCCGTAGATTCAATCTGACTTTCTATTTCTAGTTTAATATTTTTGGGTGAGAATGATGATGTGTCACTATCATTTTTGTCTTCTAAAAAATTAACATGACAAACACTTGGAATGTGACACTCTTCTTCAAACTTGACATCTCTAGAGATGTGAAGTTTTTTTGCCTTAGGATCATACAACCAATGGGCTTAACGAGAGTCATCATAGTAAACAAGGAAGCATTTTTACTCTTATCATCAAATTTTCTTCTCTTTTCTTTTGGAATATGTATATAGTCAATGCTCCCTAAAATTCTCAAATGTCTAACTATTGGTTTCTTTCCTAATCATGCTTCTTCTAAAGAGATTCCTTTTAAACTAGTAGTCAAACTTTGATTAATCAAATAGGTTGTTGTATGAACTACTTCTCCCCATAATTTTTTAGCAAGGTTACAAGCCTTGAGCATGGATTTAATTTTCTCTTGAAGTAACCTATTCATTTTTTAGCTACTCCATTTTGTTGTGGAGTATATGGAGCTAAAAATTACCTCTTGATTTCTTTTTGTTCACAAAAATTGGAAAATCCATATGAAGTATACTTTCCCCATTATTTGACCTTAGCATTTTAATTTTTTTATCACTTTCATTCTCAACTTGATGTACAAACTCTTTGAAAAATAAAATTATTCAAACTTTTTAAAAAAAAGTTACTCCCAAATCTTTCAAGTGAAGTCATCAATGAATGTCACAAAATATCAATATTTACCTAAATAAATTGTCTTCATCGGTCCACAAAGTTCAAAATGAACTAACTCAAACTTCTTTGAGGCTCTCCAAGCTTTTCCAATTTTATTTTTCTTTTTGTTGTTTCCCCATGATACAAGCTTCACAAAAACACTTCTCTATAGTGATGGGTGGAAGACCATATACGATATTTTGATTAAACATTTCCTTTAGTGTTCAAAGTTAACATGACCAAACCTTCCATGCCATAATTGATTTCTTGAAGCAATACTTGAAACTAAGACTTGATATGAGTTTTTCCTCCAATAAAGTAGGCATCCTTTCATATATCCATCACATACTAATTTTCCCTCTCTATCAAACACCTCACAAATTCCTTTTTCAAAAATAGCTTTCATATTTTTGGCAATGATTTGACAAATTGAGATAAGATTTTTCTTTAATCCTAGAGCATATTAAAAATTATCAATTCTTTTTTACCTTAGGTTGGAACATCTAGAGGATCCTTTCCAACTCCTTCAACTTGTAATTGTGAATCATCTCCTAATGTAATAGTATTTGTTAATTATTTTACTACATTTCTCAAGTTGCCAATATTACCAGTCATGTGGTGAGTGACACCGAAATCAATAATCCAAACATCATCATTTTGAATAGATTTAGAGGAATATATTGTAAATAGTCTATGGCTTTTATCATCTTCAATATTTGTATCAACCATCATACTTATTTGCTTAATTTAATTCATATATTTCTTTTTGTTTAAAACATCACACTTCATAATGACCTAGATGAAAACAACAATAGAAAACCCTTCCTTTCCTTTGTTGATCATTATCCATAATATAATGTTTTTTTTTTTGTTGAATATTCTTTCCTTTGAACTTAGAGGGAAAAAATGTTTATTTAACCTCATTATCTCTATTAAAAATTTCCTCATGTTGCAATAGTAGACCCTCTAGATCATTGAATTTAGGGTTTCCAATTCTCCACTCAATGTAAGAGTAGTTTTGAAATTCTCAAATGATTTTTGCAAACTATTAAGAGTTATAGAGATGACATCTTTATCAGCTATTGCCACACCCACATTAATAAGACAATTTAAAATACCCTTGATTTTTCATATATTCTCTATTACCGATCCATCCATTCTTAGATTATATAATTGAGTTTGAAGCATGTGTTTTCTCACATCATTCTTGTGCTCAAATATTGTAGCAATTGTGTCCAAAGATTTCTTTAGCGTAGTTGTATTCCAGATATTTTCTATCAAAGTACCACCAATAGACAAGTTTATCAAAGCCAATGCTTGGCCTGATTTTTTGCCAAATTCTTCTTGTAGATGAACATCTATGGGATGTCTTGTTCTAGTTCCATTGACAAAAGAGGTCAGGTCTACCCAAAAAAAAAAATCATTTTTTGGTGTCATTCTCCATAATTTTCAGCACTAATCAACTTAATATAGATAAAACCCAATAAACTATTTTCCATTTGCAATGATCTCTACAATCAAAATAAAAATTTAAATTTTGTAATGATCTTTGTGATCAATGATGTAATTTTTCCTTTAAAATTCAGTAATGATTTTTGCAGTAAACGTTATAGTTTATTTCTTTAAGATTCAACAATGATCTTTGCAATCAATGCTACAATTTCTTCCTTTAAGATAATTTAGCAATGATCTTTGCAATAAATGCTACAATTTCTTCCTTTAAGATAATTTAGCAATGATCTTTGCAATAAATGCTACAATTTCTTTCTTTAAGATTCAACAATGATCTTTGCAATCAATGTTGCAATTTCTCCTTTTAAATTTAACAATGATCTTTGTAATCGACGTTGTAATTTCTTCCTTTAAGATTTAACAATGATCTTTGCAATCAATGTTGCAATTTATCCTTTTAAATTTAACAATGATCTTTGTAATCGACGTTGTAATTTCTTCCTTTAAGATTTAACAATGATCTTTGCAATCAATGCTCCAACCGACTTTAATAACAAATTTTGAAACTGGAGAGTTTGAATAGATTTTCTCTATTGTCAAATAAGTGGATCCAAAGATCTTTAAATAGATAATACTTCTGGAGAGATGTGTCTCTTGCATGAGACATGACTGTATATAACAACTATGTTGAGTGTGATTAAATACAATTTTATTTTGAAACATTCACAACCACATCAGAATTACAATGTGTTACAATGGGTTTCCAACATGCTAGGCCTCAATCATTTGATTACAAATGAACAATTATAAAATCCAAAAAAAGATATTGGAATACAATGACATGCAAAGGTCTTTTTTTATTTCTTTGCTAATTTATAATGATCTTCCAAGATTTTAATATATATTCTCATTTCCTTAAGAGTGATCCCAATCACTGACAAGACGACACAACGCTCAATGCCTCACAAAATATGTAAATGAACTTTTTCAAATGAATATAGTGATGAGGGATCAATGTATCTTGATGTGATTCATACCATAAAATCCCTTGGGTCTAATGTTCTTATGAATGTGTCCCCTTATTTCCACAAGATTTAGAAATTTGTTGAAAGTAATGATACTGAAACTATATGTTAGTTGGTAATCCCCGATCGTAGATCAAAGACCTAATTATTTCTTTGTGGTGATCCAATTCTCATGGGATTCTAATAAAACATTATAGAACTAGTGTAAAATTTTGGAGTAGCCAAGATCAAAATGCAAGAACAAAGATAACTTCCACAAGTGAATGATGAGCATGAATAAACATGTCTATCACATAAAATTAGAGTTCCAATGTACAAAAAGAGGCTTCCATATAAAGGTATGATAGAGGAGGTAAGAAGGTAGGATTGATCTTCTAACTAACCCTCCAAATGTACAAAACATGTTATCTCATATGACAAGTGTGAGAGCATGTGTTAAGTGTGCATGAAATAGGTGTCTCAAGAAGTGTGTGCATGTGTCCCAACCACATGAAGAGAGACAAAAAACTAAAATGTACCTAAGTGGAGACTTAAAAGTGTGAATGGTTCAACCTATAAAGAGTGATTATCTAACTAAATGTGAAATGATCCTATTTACAAACACCCCCCTTAAGTGCAACTTAAGGTGGATAAATACAATGATGATGGGTCCCAACTACTAGGCCATGTTAAGTACCCATGTATAAATTTCTCATAAATAGAGTAACTTAGAAGAAATCCTAATGGGAAAAATCCATCTCTAAAAGAGAATGATGCATGGTAAAAAAGTACAAATGAAGAAGAAATAAGATAGAAGGAAAGACTCATCATGACCCCCCAAGGACTAATTCTAGTACAATGTATGATAAATATTCCCACCATAGGAGATAAAAGTGAGAAGGTCCATGTGAACCCCTAAAAAGGTGAGAAGGAAAGAACTTAGAAAGAAATTAGAGCTCCCAAAACTAAGATGAGAAGAGAAAACATGTATCCTCCCCTCAAAATACCTCTTGTAGTGTTGGTAGATGCTTGTCATTGGACAATGAAGATGATCCACAAATATTGAACAATATTTCTATCCTTAGGAAGAAATAACACCACAAATGTGTACAAGATGACTTCCAATTCCAAATAAGAATATTTAGGAAGAGGGGTGAGTGTCTCTGAATATTGGACATGATCGAAAGACCTAGATGGTTCCCATGATGATATCTTCAAATACTAGTCAAATGCTCCATGTGAAATTTGATATAGGACATGATACAAAGTGTATAGGAGTGAATTTGCACCCCTTATGCAAATTCCCTTTTTTTCCTTCTCCACTTTAGAAAACCAAGTTCAAAGGTTTAATTCCATATAAGCCCGCTACTTGAATCCCACTTGGTGCCTGTTTTGAGCATCGGTGCAAGCGTTTTTGTCGGGGATTCCCATGTGGCGCACTTACGTCCCTAGCAGATTCCTGCAGTTGAACCTGCAGAGGCATTACACTTCTCATTGGGAGTCAAGTTGTAATGCCCTCTTCGGCCGACCAACCCGAATATGGTCATTTTTCTTCATCTCTCCTTCATATTCACTCCTTCAACAAGAATTTCATCTTCTACAATCACTCCACAAGCTTCAACACACTCTTTTGCATCCACTTCAAGCATTCTAGCAGCACCTTTGCACCTCATTGCAGCAAATACATCACTCCATCACTTCGGTAGAGCAAGTTGGGGACAAACACCATTGCAGCAGAGGCTCAAGTACTCTCATTTTCTCCCCCAAACAGCCTTGAGTACTCTTGGTGGAGGTGGTAAGCTTCCCTTTCCTCTACTCTATCACTTGGTTGAGTAAGCACCTTTACTGTTTTGTAGTGCTTTAGTGCTCATTACTATATTGTTTTCTTCATCTCGCTTTCTTGGTTGTTCGTGGAGGTGGAAACACCTAAATGGGGGCTTGACTGAGGTAGGCCCCTATACAGCCACCCAACATTTTCCTCTCTTGTGTGTAGGTGGACGTGCTTTCGAGGAGCTAGTTGGCGAATAGGCTCTTCTACGAAATCATCTTCGTCACCCTAGCTTTGGTATATTTACTTTATCACATTCTTTTGTACTTCTCATATTTCATAGTGTTGTTTTTCTCTTTTAGAAGTCACTAGCTAGTTTGCTAGGTTGTTTTTTGATAGTTCACATTGTACTTCCAGTCCTCTGGTCGTACAGATGCCAGCGCACCACACTGTCATCCCAGAACTGCGCTCTCGTCCTTGGATAGAGAGCTATCCGAGATACAGTGTTGAGCTCAAAAACCAACTCGCCTAGCCTCATTTTGAATCTCAGGATTGCAGAGTGGTTGTAGGACTTTATAATCCTCATCATCCTCATATCCTAACACCTCATTTAGCTGGTAAGTTAGGACAGTCTTCCACATCTTGTCCCTCCATGACCTAGGGCCTTGCACGTGGTGGTCCCCCTCTCTTACACAAAGATGCATGTGTGGGGATAACAACATGTATGTATTTTTCATCAAATAGAAGATAAATTTCCTTAATAGTATATTCCAAATTTGCAATGTGGATCTATACAACGCAAATGATATGTTTGGTATAAATGCATCCCAATGTGGCAGATTTGGAAAACTAATATCAATACCTTGGTGCATAGAATCATTGGAATTCATAGATGAGTCAACATTAGATTCAGATGTAGCAATAGGTGATGGAGGAGATTAGGTCTCAATACAATCCATGGGGCTACATTTTTCATCCCCAAATGATGGTGATGTCTCACAAGATGTCTAAGTGAGACCATATGATGTTTTTTCATGTGTTGGAACTAAATGATTAGGTAAAGGAATACCATGATCAAGAAGAAAGTTCATTTCATTAATTTGTCAATGAATACTATCTTATATTATTTTCCTTTTCTTCCCACAATATCCACATTTGATTTTTCATTTATTATGAAGATTATGAACAATACTCAAATAGAAGGGATTTAGTATGAAAGACATGATCACATAAACAACAAAACCATTTGAAATTAGAAACACTTAGATTAACCCCTAATTTGAATATAACTAAAATTGTCCTTCCAAAAATGTGCAAGAAAAATTACAATTTTGTTAATATAATATACCAAAAAAAATTTAATAATAAATATTTTTATATTTTTAATAAATTAACTATCCAAATCTTAATTATACATGCAAAATGGATTCCTCATGAAATTCAAATAGTTTTCAAAAAAAGCTTGCAAAATTTTGATAAGGTGAAAGTTATGCCCTATCAAGATTTAATACAAAGGTGTGACTTTGGAGGCCAAAGGAATAGTTAAAATGTTATAATTTTGAAAAAATATCAACACCATAGTGTCATTGATAGAATCAACTTTTTGTCGAATATTTAAACTCAAAAGACAACCTCTTGATTTGTAAGTTCTATTTATTTTTTTTAAATGGCCTCTTTTAAGGCTCTCGAGATTCAGTTGGTGGTTTATGATTTCAACCTAGTGGTTGGTAAATTACAACCTTGCAATTAAATAAAATGGGTAAATTAAATTTTTATGATAGTGAAAACTGTCACCACCAAATATTGAGTCACACATAGAGGTACGTGGAGGGACTATTGACTGCATGTGTAGATGTCAACGTCCTAGGGGATTTTCTTGTCAAGTCCCTCTCTAAGAGAATCCTAGAGAAAAATTCCAATTGAATCGAATGAAAATAAATTATAGTCAAGGTATAGGGAGGTCACAAGTTCAACTCTAGATCGATGGTATTTTATTTTCCCATTGCATTGTGATAAAATGAAAGTTCCACATTGAATCCTAATGCATCGAGGTTTATTCCCTTGGCTTATCATTAAGTGGAATATTTTTTGCCCAAATAGTGGTATCTTGTCATAATTATTGGCTCCATGAGCACTATGAAATGTTTGAGGATGTTGAATGCTTTGTAGATCTTTCTTGAAACCCTAAAGCGCCCAAGATCATCACATAGTGGTGCTTTTGTTCACATGACTACAAAGGGGAGCCTGTTCAAACAAAATGGGTAGAGCCCATGGAAGAGATTTTATAGGAAATAGTGCAACTCAATGCAAGAATTTCCTACAAATTTTGTGCATGACTTGTATGTCTATGAGAGCAATCTGACAGATCAAGTCTTGAGTTTTTCCAAAAACACATGCAAAAAATTTATAAAAAATGGCAAGCATAATATGGCAAAGGGTGACTAAGTTGAGGCCCCCTCTACTAATTTTTTTTAGTTTAAAAAAAATCCATACAATATGGATTTGTATAGATTTTATGTGATACAACAAGGTACAAGTGTTAAAAAATTGCAAAATTTAATAAATTATCAAATTGTTCATTTGAAAGGCTATTTTGTGTTTCTCGAGTCTTCTAGATTTAGTGGTAATGTTTATTTGGCTCCACGACACTTTGTTGATAGGGCTAAGTGTTGGATTCACCAAAATTTAGGAAGGAACTTGTTGTTAATGGCTCTAATACCCTATTTGAGTAGCCAAGATCACAATGCAAGAATAAAGATAATTTCCACAAGTGAATGATGAGCACAAACAAGCATGTCTATCAAATAAAATGAGAGCATGACAATGTACAATGAGAGAATTGTATATAAAGGCAAGGTAGATGAGGTAAGAAGGTGGGACTGGATGTCTAACTAGCACTTCAAATGTACAATACATGTTAGCTCATATGACAAGTGTAAGAGCATGTGTTAAGTGTGCATGAGATAGGTTTCTTAAGAGGAGAATACACGTGTCTCAACCACATGAAGTGAGACAAAAAAGCTAAAAATTCTCTAAGTGAAGACATAACAAACATGAATGGGTCAACCTATAAAGAGTGATTAGCTAACTAGATGTAAAATGACCCTATTTACACTAACATAAAACATGTACTCCAAAAAATGAGATGAGATGTGCAATTTTGGTGAAATATGATAGGATTTGTGGTGATTGAAAATAATTCAAATTCCAAATAAAAACATATAAAAAAACAAATAAAGTAAAATAAAATATTTATGCGGGACGTAATATTGCTCGTACACCCTAGCATGCTCCTATATGAGCTACACATATCCCTAAAGACTAATTTTGATCCTTATTTCATCCATTCCTTTACTTGAGTCTAACCTATATGAATGAACATGAATTTGATTCATTTATGTGTCATAAAAAATGACCCCAAAACTTTTAAATTTGAATTTAATCATGGGTAATATCTATTGAATTTTGTGTAAACATTTTAAATTTATTTCGAAGGTTTTGCATAAATGGTTTCTATCCATCTCATAGCTCATATTTGACTTGCATATTCATATAGAGCATCAAAGCACTCATTTCATCATCTAATTACATCAATACTTGTTCTTAGAAATAAATTGGACGTCTTACATGAATATTTGTTATATTCAGTCCATGTTTCAAAACCATTAAATTAGATCATAGGGGTTTTACCAAAGGAGAAGGTCATTGCATAAAAAAATCCTCAAAGGTGTTTGTGGAGGTCAAATATGTAAATAGGGCTCACTTTTGTTGGTATTGTGTTTAATTATGCATGCATAGATTTAATATAGAGTATGTTAGAGAATTCCAAAACTAGATATAATATTAGAGCATAAATTGGATCACTCAATGACAATCTCAAACCATACAATACCAAGTTAAACACAAAGCTAAGTCCTCCTTTCTTATCATTTTGAAAAGTGTGATCTTATATACTGTAATTACCATCTTAGATCTTTATCTTAAGGTTATTTATAATTTATTAATGCAAATCAATTGGTTCATTCTAGGATATTTATGCAGGATTGATGTATTTCTTTAAATTTTTAGTGAACTCATTTGATGTTATACCCCTTAGATCTTTAATTTACATTTTTATTTATAATTTATTTTTTATCTATGAGATTGTCTAATATTTTGAGATTTAAATTAGTACCTTTTCCCTTATTTCATCTATTTTTATACTTTTACGTTTAGTTTATTAAGTTTATTCCAAAGTCTCACAATCCTCCTCATTTTCGTTTGAGAAAAATCCTTTGTTGAATCCTTTATTGGCTTGGGATTTAGTTAATCATGATTTTTTTTAAATGATAGATAATCATAATGAGGAGAATGGTTTTTTATCACAAGGAACATATAGAACAAATGGATATGAAAATTATTTATAAAATCATTGATCTTTCTAATATATCTAATGTTGCTTCTCCTACACATTTGGTTGATGTCCTTCATAAGTTATTGATTGATATACCTTTTGGTTTAGATATTCTTCAAGGTATTGGTTTTATGGTTAGCACTTCAAACTCTTTGTGTGTTGTATATTTACCCCTCTCCCATTGAACCCTCCCCTTCCATTGTCATTTCCCTCACTTCCAATATTTCTCATGTTATTTCTTCTAGTGTGATCAGTTTTCCTTATGATCCTTCCTCTAATTTCATGTCTAGTCCTTATCCTAATAGTCTCCTATCTACTTTCAACATTTTCCCTTCTAGTATCATCCCTTAATCTTATCCTTCTAGTGTAATTCCTGCATCTTATCTCTCTCATTTCATCCATTCATGTTATAATACTAATAGGGTACCTTCTAAAACCCCAAATGTTAGTTGATTGATAAAAAGCTTTGGTTTTTTAAAACCCATAGGAAAATTTTGATGCCAACAATTCAAACCTTGTTGGTCATAGGTGGTGATGCTAGCATGAAACCAACCCTACAAACTAGCAAAACATCATACACTAGAGATATTAGAAATTCCACTATATATTTAAAAAAAGTGTTGCTACTTCCTAAAAACTCACTTATATATTTTTTTTAAACCCATCATAAGAACTATATTATTCTAGAAAAATGACTTGCGACTAATGGAAAATCACAGTACTATGTCATACAACTTTACAAATTTGTATTGTTGCACAGGTTTTTCTAAAAATATTCTTCAAGCCCTAAAAAAAAATATTAATTTTTTTTAACCTCCAATTTTGATTATATGGCAATCAATCTTAGGGTTTTTGGGCTTAAGTGTAATGGTGGTTGTCCTTGTCTATACACTTGGGCGTTAATTAATAACTAGTTTTGGGAGGTATGCATTCTTTTCAAGGATCCCTTCTTTCTCCTTAAAATACCAACATAGCAAGTATGTTGACATTTTAAGGGGGGCCATATAGTCCCCTGCTCATTGTTTGCATAAGAAATGGTCCCTTCTTAGTGATGATAGCATACATCTCCTAGGAAGTGTGACCTTTTCAACCAAAGTGTGGCCTTCTTAATCCAGGTGACATGTCTCCTTTGTGGTGATATTAGGCTTGATGTTGCATAAGAATGTGACTTGTCTTGGCATATGGCGTTCTCCTTGGTGGTAACACTATGACTAGTGTTCCCTAAGGTGTGATTTTCTATTCCTTGACTAGTCCTCTCTTTGCGGTGATGTCATGTGTGATGTTCCCTAAGGTGTGACCTTCATGTATTGAGCAATGCCCCTTTGTTTTTTAAGCACCTTTTGTGGTGATGTTACAATATCCTTTAAGGTTTTTAACAGGTTGTTGCATTCATCCTCCTTGACGTTAAACCTTGGCATTTTTGCTTCACTTTGTTCATAGATGTTGAACTTAGTGTAGCATTGGCATAACATTTTGATAATTTTGTAGCACTTTATCAAGGTTATCAGAGAGTATAACTCTTGGCATGGTTATGGGTGCACACCTAGTGAAGAACAGTTCTCACTAGACCTAGTGTGTTTCTCATTTTGCTACCCTGTCTTGGGGGATCAACTAGCAAAAATAGTCCTCACTAGCCTATGTACCTTCCTATTTGTGATTCACTTAGCAAATATCAGACTATTTATGGTATGATTCATGAATTTATTTTAACATGGCCACCTAGCATAACACAACTTGTTTACCAGTGGAGCCATGTGTTTCATAAGTGATTTTACATCCTGGTGAGAGCATCATTTTGTTAGACAACCAATTCAATGGATGACATTTGGTATTTGAGATAATTTAAGACTAAGTTCTTTTTACCTTACCGACTTGAAACCTTTTAGTACTAACCTTATGTTTGTTGTGTGTCTTCTTTGTGTTTGCATCATTTTTACATCATGTTTATTTTTCATTTCATCATCTTTATGTTCCATCATGCCATATGTTTTCATCATGTATGCTTCATGTTTTCCGACATGTATGTTTGTGTATGTTGTCTTGTTGTATTTCATACATATGTGTATTCCTTTGTACTCATGTTGTTTTTACATGGGATCTTGGATCTTGGGGGGCTTGCATGCTCCCCCTAGATCCTTAGTCATCCTATCTCTCCAACATTTGGACAATTGGACCCCTCTTGACATAGATTTTCTAATTTAGTGTGAGTCTGAGTATAAGTTATATCACTAAAGTGGGGGCTAAATGTACCATCATAAATTTTCGCCCATGAAAATTTCACCTTATGTTTGGTCCCCCTTAAATTAGTGGACCTGTTGATGTTTTCTGCATAGCAACAACTCAGACAGAATGCAATATTCTATCTCTCTTGAAAGGTTATTTTCAACAATAAACTACTGAAAATCATCCCAAGGTCTCTCGGGTGTCAGGGCATGACAATGCATAAACAACTCAGATAATATGTGAAATGCTGGTAATCACAATCGGACCTTACTACAAGCAAACTATATCTTTCAATTTATCAGATTGTGCAATATAATGATCTCAAATCCTAAATCTAACCGGATGATAAAGAAATAGCAAAAGATAAGGGTGTGAAGATATGATAAGATCTAAACTATTTCTAGAATGAACAATGCAAATGATAGATATCTAGAATGGACCAATCTCAAATAACCAATTCCTGATCAACCCACAATGCAATATCACAAGAACAGTGCAATCTTCAAAGGTATACAGATTTTCAAATCATAGACATTCATCCACAATCGAACTAAGCACAAAATAGATATGTGGTCCAGGCTGACTTCACCAGCCTACTACAAACAGATAGTTACTGGGAGTATAGACTAGAGATTGCTACAAACATTCCAAATATGAAATCATGTACATCACTCACCGAACTAATCCAACTCTAAAACACTAAATTCTAAATCTTTAAGCAATTTGAAAGATGAAACAATTAGAACCATGCAAGATTAAAATAACACAAGAGATTTCACCAGGAAAACCACAATGTCTTCAATTGTATTAGATCATCAAAATGCTGCAATAATTCCACTGTTTTGTTACAATATTTGCTTCAAGAAATTAACTACTACTCCTACTACAAAATGCCCTAGCTCTTTTTCTCTTACTTGTCTCTGTTACTTTCTAGCTAACCCTTTACAATGAGGCATGAATTCCTCTTATAGAAGATTCTCAAGACATGTCGGCCCAGCCAAACATTTACAAAATAAAACATCATGAAACAAGTTGGCCTTAGTAATTTCAAAAATAAGGCACACATTAAATGTCGATACATCATCAAGGTCGGCCTAGACACACTCCCCAATGTAGCCCAAATCAACACATGCCTCATAATAATAGGGAAGCACAAATCTCAAAATGGGCATTAATTGTCACCTCCCTTATCCTTGTTCTGATCCTGAACTTTCAAAAATAATTTGTCCAAATCGGCAATAGGTGGCAAAGGAAAAACCCTAAGCCGGCATTCAATGGCACCAATCTCCTCATTTGATTGTTTAACAATTTTATTCCAATCGTCCTTGTGGGCTTGATATTTATCCATCACTACTAGGTAGGTTGTTGCATCATCTAACTGATGTCTTGTTATGACATTCTCAGAATCTGGGGCATAAACATCATGCCACCATTCCCTTAGCTGTTCTAGGCTTAAATACTTAGGAGCAATTTTCCTCCTCCCAGTCATAATCTCAAAAAATGCGATGCAGCCATCATATACTCCAGTCAAATCACCATCTATCAACTTCTTTCGCTTCAGAATCTTCCTCATGGCCTTCTGCCGAATCTGCAAAGCCTCAAACCATTCCCAAGGTTCACTAAGTTTAGAGGAAGGAAGAATCCCACCTGTAGCCAACTGATCTTTGCCATATTCCATAATTACTTTGGATTTCTGCAGCAAGAGCTCAATATCCTCCTTATCCTGGGACAACACATGCTCCAATAAGTCCTTAGCTCTGATTGCATCTTTCCCAATTGAAAGGATATCCTTGATTGCATTATCTCCTTTTATTTGCACATCCTTTAACCAAACCGTTGTAGTCTGAGCAGAGGTTTTTATCCTTTCAATTTCAGAAATGGTTTCCTTGGGCAGAAAACAGGGAGTAGCAGAAGAAGATGGGTGAAGAGATTGTAGAGGCTTCATTACATCCTCCAACCATTTCCTAAGTCTCTCATTTTCCTTTCTCAGCTCATGCTTAGTCTGAGTCTCTTTCCTTAACCTGCCAATTATCACAGCACTGGACCCTTCATACTCCTCAATATCATGTTCTATAGATGTTGGTCCAAGGTTAAAAGTCTACACATTATAATCCTCACTAGTGACATCCTCTCTAGTCTTGTCAGTAGCAGGAGTAGCAATGTGGAAAACTCTGTTGTTTACCTCATCCCTCTCTATCTTTGAAACTACTTTAGCTTCCTTCTTCTTCTTACCTTTGCCAATCTTAGACAGCATCTCATCCCAATCCAAAGGAGTGTCTTCAACGATGACTTGTTTCTTCCTTGTAATCTCCTTTTCAAGCCAATCTGGGACAACAGGTCCCACCCGGATTTCCTCTGTTTTTGCTTCTTCATGTTGTTCTGTTGTTTTATCTTCTTCCTTTTTAGGGAACTTCTCAGCTTGATCACCTACTTCAATCTCCACCTCTTGCATCGGCGATGGGGTTCTAACAGGACTGCTTTCCTTTTCAGGTGATCTATTATATTTGCTACTTGCCGGAGAATCTTCATATTGGACTAGTGGGGAAGAGTGCTTTTCCACCTCTTCAACTTCAAGCCCAGTGGCCTCACCAAAAATCTCTCCTTCTTTGAAAGGTTCTGCCTCTCCACTGGACTCATGTTCCCCAAGAGTCTCTTACTCAGGCACGCTTGGCGAAGGGGACGTAGCCTTGGGTTGCTCCACAACTAGTGACTTCGGAGGAGGATCCACCTTTTGCACAGTTTCCTTAGGGGATGGAGTCCTTGATTTCCTCAAATAAACCTTTGTCTTTTCCCCTGAACTCTCCACATCAACAATCGGAGGCTCATCTTTAGGGGTATCCTGACCTTTCCTCTTTAAAACCTTAGCTGTTCTTGTCTTCTTTGGCGGTGGAGGAGCATCCTCCTCTTCTGGCTTTTCAAATCCTTCCTCATTAAAGGACCTGCCTATTTTCAACACTCTACTTCTTTTCTTTCCTTTTGGCTTTCTCTTTGGTTCTGGCTCACCTTCTTTAGGGCCTCTAATTTTTATTTTGAAGGGCAATCTCTTTTTAGTCTTCCCTTTGGGGTCATCTTCCCCAGATTCCTCTGAAGTAGACATTGGATTAAGGTTTCCCATTAAATTGAAGGTATAGGGTACCTTCTCACTCTCCAACTCCCAAACCTTATGTTTTAGCCATGAAGTAGTAAATCTCATAACATGAGCCACTAGGTCCTCCAGCTCAGTTACCTCATCATCGTTCTAGTTTATCTCTCCAATTGATCTATCCTTAACAGATTCATAGGTATGATCTTGCACCAGGTTTCCATCATCTTCTAACTGGTCAGGGATTAACTTAACATTGTACTGCTTGATCGCATCAACAGGGAGCCTAGAGTACCTTTTCTTTCTTGCCTCAAAATCATCTTTGGTATTGGCCCAATAGTCTTCTAGGTCATCCTTATGACGATACTCTTTGGTAGCCTTCTTCTGTGCTTCCCCGGTGATATCAAAATTTTTCCTTTTGAAGTGGAAGGAGAAACCATGAGCTACCAATTCATCGCCTGCTGCGTGTGTTGATTGAATGGAAGGGCACACCTCTGCCACGCCAATTCCAAGAGGGAAATCCCCATCAAAACCTATTTTATGTTTCTCCTTTTTGACAATTGCATCAAACTCACATATCTGCCTAACAATTTCCAATAACACAATATGATCAGTAGGGTACCTAGGTAACCTGTATGGAGCAGCCGGGCATCCGTCAATTCTGATGTAAGAGAAGGTGGGAAACTGAATAAACTAGGCTCCATATCTCTTTATCAATTCATTCACTCCATCTAACAGTCTCACATGCTCAGCATTTTGAAGCATCCTAGTGATGTGCATTGTGAATGCATCATTGGCTCTTCGGTAATCCCAATGTCCTAGGTGCAATTCCGGGTAAATCTCATAGACTATGTCCTGTCCAAATGTCCCTCGTGGATTCAAACCCCTGTATGGGTAGAATCTAGCTAACACATACACCACATAGGAAGACATGGTGAACCTCTTTGTTTCTAGGACATCCCTTAATTGCTTATCAATTACTGCACTAATAAGTCCTACCCAATGGTAATTGGTTCCTTGTTCAATCTTGTTGATCACATGGACCATCCAGCTCTCTAACGCTCTAGTGGTTTTCAAACCTGCCACTTTGCTCAAGAATATGATCGCATCATAAATATCTGATTTGAATTTGATCATGTGCAATTGCTTGGGCAGTTTGGAGTAGTGTGACTTTGGATTCTCCAACCAAGAATTAATCATTTGCTAAGCTTTAGTTGGCTCATTGTCATAATATGTTCGGGCCAAGTCCATGTTCAGAGCGCACACAGAAGGCAAATCTGGCATGTCAAAAGCTTGGGCAATAGAAACAGGACTAAAATTTGCCAAGACCCTTCCCTCAGTGCTGACCACCCTTTGTGTTTCAAAGTCATACTGCCGGGCACACTCAAGTATTAACTCATAGCATTGGATTGCAGGAGGGAACCCTGCCACGTGAACCAATCCGGACTTCATCATTCCCTGTCTTAGGATAGATAGATCCTTCTGAGTTGTTCTCTTTTAAAACTCCTCATATCGCCATGCTCCAACATTCGTGTCCGAGACCTCAGACCACACCGAAGATATCTTGCTTTCAGGCAGTTGACTCTTAGTGTCCAATCTTAATCTTTCTGCATCTAAAATAGAGGACCCCTTCGTATCACCCTTAGATTTTCCTGTAGCAGCCTTGCTTGATTCAGCCTGCATTCACAAAAGAATGTCATGAATATCCAATTATCATGCGTATTCCAATCCAAAGGTTAGCACAAAATCATATAAGGCCATTAAGAACTATCACAAATCGCCAATCTTAAGAAATCCAGAAAAACAAAGCAATCCGGGAAAACAAGGTAAGCCGGGAAAATCCATTCCGGGCAGAATTTCAGAGAAATTCGACCCAGACGGATTCCTATTGCCAGGACACCATTTGCTGAATAAATCATTAGTACAGACAAAGATTATGAGATTATCATGAAATTCATCCATTAGGCAACAAGAAGTTAGTATTTAGCATTTACTCCATTAATACTAACCTCGAGAAATCGAAAGAAATAAAACCAGACAGGAAAAATTGGAAAAGTCTGGATAGGAAGGATTTTCGTGGATAGTTCAAATATTTTGGAATTCACTATACCCTGCGGAATTGGCCGAAACTGGGAAAATCCAGATGCACAGAAATTTCGCGGACACCACGGGAACACGACGAAGAACAACACGCGAGCCAGTGACTGAATGAACATGCAAAACCTTGCTCACTTGGATTCTAATGACTTCAAAATTGACGCCAACCAACAAGATTCAAAATGTAAACGAATTTAAGTTTCCAAGGCTTTCAAATGACGAGTCCTCATGGCAAAACAATGATGCCCTAATTTCGATGAACAAACCTCCTGCCATGAAAACCAAGGTTATTTCGGGGTTTGGAATACTACCTGTAAGGATGAATCTAAAGCATTCAAATCTTCACAAAGCAGGGGACTAGTTTAATACAGGTGCAAGATAGACAAATCGTAACAAATTCCATAATCTGGGCCGAGCACCGAAAAAACCCTAACCTCGCATAATACAGCAAATTACGCACTTAGAGGGCAAAGAACCCGACCCAGAACACCTTTCAAATGGATGCACCCATCATCTAATGGATAAATACAAGCGCACATGGCACAGGTGATGAGGTTTTATGAAAAGATGGGTCAAACCCTAATTTGATAAATACCACATTATAACCAAGCATAGGCCGACCAATAATCAATCATAGAACAGTTCAATCATCATGCAAACAGATGAAAAGGCCAATGATAACCTACCATGGATTAATCTAGATAAAACTCGAACTCGAAGAGGCAACCGCAAAACGAATGTGCCCAAGCAACGAAAACCTTAATCCGCGCCCCACCAATCCACACGCAAGTAGCTCAAGATCAATGATCAAAGCTCGAATAGGGAATGCACTCAGATGCCAAGGCAGAAAACAAGTGAATAATGAAATCCAAATGACATCTAAAAGCCTTTAATCCCTCCAAATTCACATTTGAGCAAAGGTACTTCGAGCATTAATGAGCAATAAGACATGTCAAAAAATCCGGAAACCCGAGCCCAGGATGGAATTTCGGAGAAAACCAAAACATGCAGAAAATCTGGATGAACACGAATTCCATGGAAATAGCAGAAACTGGGATTTTAACGAAGCTCAGGATTTTAGCGCAGTTTGGGAAAATCCGCCAGAACTGGAAAATCTCGGAGTCAAGCAGAAACCCGGATTCAGAAAATTCCCCATTGAACAGACAATGAACCAAGGCCCGAGAAATCCGCCGGAGCTGGAAAATCCCAGATTCAGGTCAAAACCCAGATTTTCACCAAAACCCAAACTTAAACAATTCAAGCGTCAAGTCAAGACCAAAACCAGTAAGACCAATATCCCAAGACCTTAAAAAGACAAATCTCATAAAACCAAAGGTCAAAAGATATCACGAAAAGAGGGTCCCCACTCCAAGTGAGGCATGTGTGCAAAACTGCACAACAAATGGCGACTCTACTGGGGAAATGCTCTCGAACATTTCGATGACAAACTGGAATCAAGAACCTAGAACTCGCGGTTTCAACTCACCTATCCTGCCACCACCCATATTAAAACAAAGAAGCCCCTAGTTATCCAAACGTTCCTACACTAGGGTCAAAGTGTGTGCATATGCATTCATTATCTTCTTTTAGTTACAACAGGAACCAAACTTAGTATGAACAAGCTACATAAAGATTCATATTCTAAAAGTAACCTGGATAGAGCCTCGCTGCCAGTCAAGCGTCCATAGCCCCGAAGAGGTTATCGTTGTGATTCTCCTGTACATAGATCTACTGCCAGACAGGCGTCTATAGCCCCGGTAGAGATATCCAAATCCCCCTGATAAGTTGAATTCAAAGCTTTTTAATTTTCAATATGTATTTCCCTCTTTTTTTTTGTATACTACTTATCTTTTCACTGCTTTCACTTCAACTTGTGAACAATGAAGTTCACACTCAGGGATGAGAACCACAGTGGCACTAGAGTAGAAGAACGGATTTTTCACTTGTTCAAACTTCATAAGGACCTTATGTAACTTTAGGGATCTTTAATTTAAAATATGAGACCCTAATGTATTCCTGTTCAAACTAACTAGAAAACACTTTGCCTCAGCACAAGGATAAGTGACATTGGGTAGGGAATTCATACCATAATACCCTGGAAGGATGATTAGAGTTTGTAAAAGAAATACCAAGAACATCAGACCTACTTTGTCACCACTATCATACAAATGCAACTAGGAATCCCCAAAAGAGAAGGAACCAAGAGCAAGAGCGATGCAAACCAAAACAAACAAACCAAAGCAAACCTATTCTAACCAAAGCAGAACAAGCAGAGCAAAAGGAAACCTACTCTAACCAAACAAAACAATAGAAAGCAATCTAAACTAACTATATACAAAGCAGGGAGCTGAAAACAGCTAAGGACTGGAAATAATGTTTCAAATACTGCCCATTGACAGGTAGTGGAATATCTTCTCCCATGAGAGTCTTCAAACGAAAGGCATTGTCTCCAAGTATTTCGACAATTTGATATGGGCCAAGCCACAGTTTGTCAAATTTCCCATGGTCCCCTTTTCGATCATGAGGTTTATCCCAGTATAGGACAAGATCAGAAATCCTAAAGGCTTTGACTTTAGCCCTCCTATCAAACCACCTCTTAACTACCCCCTGACGTTTAGCAAAATTCTCAAGGGCATTATCTCATTTTTCTTCAAGTTGTAATAGTTCTGTTAGCCTAGCCCCCCTTCTGTCCCCTTCATCATAAAACTCATTTATAAACTGTAAAGTTGGGATCTTGAGTTGAATAGGGAATACTGGCTCGAGACCATATACTAAGTGATAAGGAGATGTTCTGATGGATGACTTAAGCTTTGTACAATCTGCCCAGAGGGCAAACCGGAGCTGGGTATGCCAGTCTTTTGGGTTTCTCTCTAACAGCTTACGGATGACAGTCAATAAGTTCTTATTAGAGGACTTTGCTAAGCCATTACCCTGAGGATAATAATTGGACGCAAATTTCACAATAATGCCATGATCAAAAGCCCAATTTGAAAATTTCAAAGATGCGAAAGCAAGACCATTATCACAGACAACAACAATAGGGCATCCAAATCGATTAAGAATAGCAGACTCTATGAAATCAATCACTACCTCAGATGTATATTTCCTACAAGCAAAAGCCTCAGTCCATCTTGTAAAATAATCAGTAATAGTGAGAATGTACCTGTGTCCTGCAGAAGATGGTGGGTTGATGGGGCCTATGAAATCCATACCCCATTGAGCAAAAGGCCTTACCTCAGTGACCGGTTGGAGCGGAAGCGCTGCATACCTTTCCCTTGTTGCTGCAGTCTGGCACGTGTGATAGGTCCTGACATGATGGTGAATGTCTTTGAATAGCGTGGGCTAGTAATATCCTGCCCTCAAAATCTAATTTGCTGTGGCAATCGCAGAACCATGGCTAGTGCCATATTTTTCATGAAATTCATTTATCACCCTTTCAGCTTCCTATTTCCCAAGACACCTCAAATAAATTCCCTCATGATTTTTCTTGTACAGAAAAACTCCCTTTAGCATGAAACTGTCACTCTTCAATCATAAGCCTCTCCTTTGAACAGCATTAAGATGACCTGGAGATCATTGGTTCAGCAAATAATAAACTATGTCATCATACCAGCCATCTGGGGAAACCTCCTTAATGTTATAATTCTGGACAGTCAGTTCATGACCTATTTCTGCCATAGTCTGAGTAAGTCCCTATCCTCTTACCAACTTCATGGGCTGGATCTCAATATCGTACTCTTGTAGCATTGTCACCCACTTAGCTCTACGCTCTCCTAGTTCATTTTTGCATCAGAAGTAACTTGACTGCAAGGTCTGGGACAACTGCATAAACCTTATTCCTGAGGATATAATGTCTAAATTTCTTTACTGCTCTAACCAAAACATATGCCTACTTTTCTACACTTGGGTATCTCAACTCAGCATCTTTTAATGGGGCACTCATGAAGGCAATGGGATGCTCATTTCCCTTATCAGACTTTTGAGTTAGCATTCCTGCGCATGAATGGTCTGAAGCAAATGAATAGATGTGAAAAGGCTTACTGTAGTTAGGGCTTACCAATACTAGAGCATCAACAATGGCTCTCTTGATTTCTGCAAATGCTTCATTTGCTTCCGTAGTCCATTCGATCTTAGCATCCTATTTCAACATTGCATTCAGTGGCTTAACAATTTCAGCAAATCCAGTAATGAATTTTTTGACGAAGTTGATCTTGCCAAAGAAAGATTTCATTTCTTTTTTACTAGCAGGTGGTTGAATCTTCAGGATGGCCTCCACTCTTTCTGGATCAATAGCAATTCCCTTCTCTGATATCACATGTCCTAGCAGCTTTCCCTCTGTTACTCCAAAAATACACTTTTTAGGGTTCAAGGATATGCCAAATTCCCTGCACCTTTGAAACACTTTGTGCAAATCTGAAATGTGATCCCCTCTATTTTTTGAAAACACAGTCAGGTCGTCCATGTAAATAATGATGCATTTGCCTATGATGTCTTTAAAAGCAATATCCATAGCCCTTTGAAATGTGGCCCCTACATTAATGAGTCCAAATGGCATCCTCCTGTAGGCAAAGGTACCCTATTTAGTTGTGAAATCAGTCTTATGCCTGTCCTCATATTGAACCATTACTTGGTTGTACCCTAAATAACCATCTAAAAAGGACATCATCTGAGATCCATTAACTACTTGAAGTACTTCATCCAGTGAAGGGACTGGATAGTTATCTTTTTCTGATGATCTGTTCAAATTCCTGAAATCAACACAGAGTCTAATTTCTCCATTCTTTTTCCTCACTAGAACCAGGTTTGCCACCCATGTGGAATGCCTGACAGGAAATATGATTCTAGTAGATAGTAATTTCTGAACTTCTTTCTGTATGACTGGTTCCAATAATGCATTAATTGGTCTCTGCCTTTGCCTAAAAGGTTTAGCACCTGGCTTCAGGGGGATAGTATGAGTTATGATTGATGTACCATAAGTTTTCAAGCCCTCATAACTCTAGGCTACTATATCGGGAAAGTCACGCAATGCTGTAATTATTCCTTATCTTTCTTCTGAAGTGCATACTTTGCCAATAAAAATGTTCTTGGCGTTATCTTCAGTTCCCATATTGTAAGTATCACACTGTCCGTTGATAGACTCCTTCTTTGATTCTTGTTCCTGATCCTTGATTTTATCCATATCAAAAATTCTTTCCAACTGTACCATTCCCCTTGGAATAGTATTTGATTTTAGATTCATCACTCCCTCTAAATCCAGCTTTGCTTCCTGGAGCTCTGTTTCATCAATGATTTGGGAAGCAAAAACGTTTGTATTTGTGATAAATTCCATAATATGTTTGTCATCTTTGAACACCTGGAAGTTAGTAACATTATCTGGAACCGATGGCACAGGAGTCAATTCCACAGTGAACTTCTTCAAACCTAACAAAGATAAAGGCTGCAGGGTACTTGCCGCCTGAGCCAGAGAATCCCAAGTTTGATTCTTCTGCTGTGGTATTAGTTGAATATTGAAGGCATCATATCCCTCAATGAGGTCCCATACTCTATGCCTATAATTAGTCATTCTTCTATTGTGGCATGAATATTGTCTCCTTGCTTAATTACTAACTCGGAATCACCAAAAACTTGCAGAATCTTAACCTTTTTCTTAAGTGCCATAAGAATTCCATGAATTAATGCCTCATATTCTACTACATTATTTGTGCAATGAAATTGAAGCCTATGGGCTGCAAAGAAATTCTTACCTTTTGGACCGATCAGTTCAAACCCTGCCCCATCTCCATGCTTGGACTTGGATCCATCAAATATAAGTGTCCAACACTCAGCAGCTGTAATCTTCTTCATCACATCCTTCGGCTTAATATTGCTGGATGGTTTTTCAGAGGACACAAACTTCTTTTTTTGATAGTCTTCCTGAGGGTTTTGTATATCTGTTTTAACTGCTAGGATTGGATTCATGCATTTCTGCACTTGTTCTACTGCTGTTTGGCATAAACAACACTCCAACTCTGAATGGGAAGCATTATGGACTCTACACCAATTAGGTAAGAGTAATTCTTCAAAGCTTGTCCTTCTACCTAGGTGAATTTGATTTTCAACACACTACTTGATGAATTCCTGGAAACTGTCTAATAGGTTGATCTGATTACCTTCGGTTTCCTCTTCTTCCTCCATTGATTCTGTCAGAATAGCAACATGGTTGGATCTTGTTTCTGCATCAATAGGCATCGTGTGTAGTATCAATACCTCCTCTGAGTCTGACTCCTCATACTGTGTCGACAACATATAATTTCCCATGCCAACTTCTGATATCAGAACTTCTGTTGAAGTCTTTTGGTATTCTGTAATCATGTATTTCATTCTTGGCTCTCTCTCAATTCTGATCTAATTGGGCACTCCTTTCTAGGGAAGCCACATGTGAGAGTGATCAGTAGACACATAACCATTCAAAGCCTTAGTAAAATCTCTTCATAGAATCAAACCATACGCATCCGGGATATCAGCTACTTGAATATTGATAACCTATTGAATCCTTGGGTCTGAAGCTATCTGCATGTGAATCATGTTTAATTCTCCCACCATGTTTACTTCAGTTTTATCCAACTGAGTCACCTTCTTCTGGGAATCGGCAGGTGTAATTCCTAAAGCTCTACAAACTCCAAATGGCATCACATTGGTGGAAGCACCAGAATCTAGTAAACAATTATGTAGATTCTTACCAACTATGCGCACAGAGATCAAAAATGGTGGGGTTTATGTCTTCCCTTGGAACAAAGTTGGCTGAGTATCTACTTGAGCCACTTGAGTCTTGTCCTTTTCTTTTCCTTTGTCCCTAGGGGGAAAGTCAGTCCGAGTGTGTGTCTGATCTTGTATTTTCACTGGCTAAGAACTAGAAATCTTGTTGTTATGTTCATTAGAAGGTTTATCCAAAGACACAGGATGTGCACCATAAGTACCTAAAACTGCCTTCCTAATGGGAGGGAACCTTAATAACTCAAATGCTGAAAGATTTACCTTTAATTTCTTGAACTCCTCAGCAACATACGAAGCCATCTGCTCCTCATTCATATCAGTGGAAGCTTCCCTAGAAGGTTCCTCCGCCTTGTCCTTGCCTGCTTGAACAGCCTTTTCCTTCTAGGGGTCAGTTTGGACCTGTCCTTCCTTCGGAAGGTATTGTCTGGAAACATGTGGATAGGATGGATTATTGCTAGCATTAGGATCTGGGGGAGTACTAAAGTTGTTAGGAGGAATGGAAGTGGTGAAAGGTCCCCCAGCCTGTGGGTGCCTATGGGGTAAGTTTCTTAAATCATATCCTTTACCCAGCCTCTGGAACATCTGTACCTCTTCGGCATAAGCTTCTTCCTGATCAAGGGGGCCATTATCATTCATTGTTTCTTCATTGAATAACTGAGCCACTTCATCCCCATTACAAATTTGATCTATTTTCTTCTCCTGAGAATCGGATTCCTCTTCTGGTACATTTTCCCTACTTGTTAGGAAGGGAGCGTGATTTAATACCAGCACAAGAGAATCATAAGGGCTGGAGGGAACAATCTCCTGCCCATTTGTGTTATTCTCTACCTCATACTAAAAAATAGAGGCTGCCATTTGGAACTCTGGACACTCCAATTCTGAATGCTGACTGGTCTTATGAAGCCTACACCATCCTAATAAGGCTGCTTCAGCCAAGTATACACCACTGGGGGGCTTGTCATGACTGACTGGCTGATTTACAGATTGGTTGACCACTTGATTAGCTGGTTGATCCAATGGGGTAGGGACTCCTCCATTATTGGGTCCCGTATTCCATGTTTTGTTCTGTCCTTGTGATTGCATCTTATCAAATCCAAATCCGCTACTTTGTCCTCTATCAAAATTCTGTCTCCTATCATTATTGTAGCCTCTGTCACTGTTGTAACCCCTATCCTGATTATATCCTCTGTCATTGTGGAATCCTCTCTCATTACGCTGTCCTCTGTCAAAATTATGCCCTTATGGAAATTCCCTATTCTTATTGGATTGTATATTCTTCTGAGTAGCTTGTAATTGGCTGTTTTGATTCCTTAAGTAGGTCACCTCTAGGTTCAGCTTCTTGATCTGCTCAGCCATTTCATCAATCCTTTCTTTATTTGGATCTACATAAGGGGGCGGACTTGGGTTACTCTAAGGAGGGACAAGCATTGTAGCAGATCCCATAGACTGATGCAACACTTTATAGTTCTGCAAATAGGCAGGGAAACTATTTGGCTGTGGCTGATACATGGGCTGGTTAACCTGTTGTTGGGGAAAATTCATCATAGGGGAGACTTGGCTCATGGGGAGACCGGGATGTGGCACCAACGGTAACTGGGGTATTGGATTCATGATCGGAGTATGATTGGTAAGTGCCTGATTTACTGCCTGAACTTGATTGGGATGTGCAACTGGTCCTAAAGAAGGCAACGGTCCAGTCACATGTTGTCTCAGATCTGTGCTAAGCTTAACAGCTTCTGTATAGGCATCAGTTAAGTTAGCTGGAGGGTTAGGTCTCCACTTTAGAAAGGTTGTTGTAAGGCTATCCAATGCTTCATAATAGACTCCCAGGGTTGTATTGTTATCCAAAACATAAGGATCTTGGAGTCTGGTGTACGCATGGTGAAACCTATTATTGAAACTGGATATGGGTTCATTGACCTCTCTCTTAACTCTAGTGAATTACAAATACAATTCATTCACACTAATAGGTATTCTGAACTTTTGTAGAAAGGCAGTTTCAAGATCATTCCAATTAAGAATTGAGCCAGATGGGAGGTGATTGTACCAGTAAAAGGCCTCTTCTCCTAGTGAATAAGGGAACAACCTACAGGCAACATCCTCATGAACAATCCCTCTATCCTTGAGACAGGTTTGGAAGATCCTTATGTGCTCTTCTGCAGTCCTATTTGGGTCATTGACATGGAACTTTGAACAAAAGTGTTCAGGGTTTTTGGGCATAACATTGTAAGCGTTGAAAAACAAAGGGGATGGATTATTAGCTAGGAAGGCCATTGGTAATAATAGGGGAGGTGGTTGGTTTACGATATGTTGAGGTTGTTGAATGGGAACTGCCTCAGGGATGGGTATAGCTTCAACTTCTGGATGCGAAGATGTGGATGATGCTGGTGAAAGGATGGGTGATGATGATTCACCCCTTTCTCGAGTCCTTCTTGTCCTAGTGGGGAACTGCAATTCCTGTAAATCTTCCCCTCCTGTGGTAGATCTGGTATTTCTCCTATATCTCTCCAGAGAGATGGCATTCAAGAAACGATCCAGTGTGCTCATTCAGGCCCTCCTTCTAGCGCCAATCTGTCGATGATGTTTTCTGCAAAGCAACAACTCAGACAGAATGCAATATTCTATCTCTCTTGAAAGGTTATTTTCAACAATAAACTACTGAAAATCACCCTAAGGTCTCTCGGGTGTCAGGTCATGACAATGCATAAACAACTCAGATAATATGTGAAATGTTGGTAATCACAATCGGACCTTACTACAAGCAAACTGTATCTTTCAATTTATCAGATTGTGCAATATAATGATCTCAAATCCTAAATCTAAATGGATGATAAAGAAACAGCAAAAGATAAGGGTGCGAAGATATGATAAGATCTAAACTATTTCTAGAATGAACAATGCAAATGACAGATATCTAGAATGGACCAATCTCAAATAACCAATTTCTGATCAACCCACAATGCAATATCACAAGAATGGTGCAATCTTCTAAGGTATACAGATTTTCAAATCATAGACATTCATCCACAATCAAACTAAGCACAAAATAGATATGTGGTCTAGGTTGACTTCACCAACCTACTACAATCAGATAGTTACTGGGAGTATAGACAAGAGATTGCTACAGACATTCCAAATATGAAATCATGTACATCACTCACCGAACTAATCCAACTCTAAAACACTAAATTCTAAATCTTTAAGCAATTTGAAAGATGAAACAATTAGAACCATGCAAGATTAAACTAACACAAGAGATTTCACCAGGAAAACCATAATGTCTTCAATTGTATTAGATCATCAAAATGCTGCAATAATTCCACTGTTCTGTTACAATATTTGCTTCAAGAAATTAACTACTACCCCTACTACAAAATGCCCTAGCTCTTTTTCTCTTACTTGTCTCTGTTACTTTCTAGCTAACCCTTTACAATGAGGCATGAATGCCTTTTATAGCAGATTCTCAAGACATGTCGGCCCAGCCAAACATTTACAAAATAAAACATCATGAAACAAGTCGGCCTTAGGAATTTCAAAAATAAGGCACACATTAAATGCCGATACATAATCAAGGTTGGCCTAGATACACTCCCCAATGTAGCCTGGATCAACACATGCTTCATAATAATAGGGAAGCACAAATCTCAAAATGGGCATTAATTGTCGCCTCCCTTATCCTTGTTCTGATCCTTAACTTTCAAAAATAATTTGTCCAACTCGGCAACAGGTGGCAAAGGCAAAACCCTAAGCTGGCATTCAATGGCACCAATCTCCTCATTTCATTGTTTAACAATTTTATTCCAATCGTCCTTGTGGGCTTGATATTTATCCATCACCGCTAGGTAGGTTGCTGCATCATTTAACTGATGTCCTATTATGACATTCTCAGAATCTGGGGCATAAACATCATGCCACCATTCCCTTACCTATTCTAGGCTTAAATACTTAGGAGCAATTTTCCTCCTACCAGTCATAATCTCAAAAAATGCAATGCAGCCATCATATACTCCAGTCAAATCACCATCTATAAACTTCTTTCGCTTCAGAATCCTCCTCATGGCCTTCTATCGAATCTGCAAAGCCTCAAACCATTCCCAAGGTTCACTAAGTTTAGAGGAAGGAAGAATCCCACCTGTAGCCAACTGATCTTTGCCATATTCCATAATTACTTTGGATTTCTACAGCAAGAGCTCAATATCCTCCTTATCCTAGGACAGCACATGCTCTAATAAGTCCTTAGCTCTGATTGCATCTTTCCCAACTGAAAGGATATCCTTGATTGCATTATCTCCTTTTATTTGCACATCCTTTAACCAAACCATTGTAGTCTGAGCAGAGGTTTTTCTCCTTTCAATTTCAGAAATAGTTTCCTTGGGCAGGAAACCAAGAGTAGCAGAAGAAGATGGGTGAAGAGATTGCAGAGGCTTCATTACATCCTCCAACCATTTCCTAAGTCTCTCATTTTCCTTTCTCATCTCATGCTTAGACTGAGTCTCTTTCCTTAACCAACCAATTATCACAGCACTGGACCCTTCATACTCCTCAATATCTTGTTCTATAGATGCTGGCCCAAGGTTAAAAGTCTGCACATTATAATCCTCACCAGTGACATCTTCTCTAGTCTTGTCAGTAGCAGGAGTGGCAATGTGGACAACTCTGTTGTTTACCTCATCCCTCTCTATCTTTGAAACTACTTTAGATGCCTTCTTCTTCTTACCTTTTCCAATCTTAGACAGCATCTCATCCCAATCCAAAGGGGTGTCTTCAACGATGACTTGTTTCTTCATTGTAATCTCCTTTACAAGCCAATCCGGGACAACAGGTCCCACCCGGATTTCCTCTGTTTTTGCTTCTTCATGTTGTTCTGTTGTTTTATCTTCTTCCTTTTCAAGGAACTGCTCATCTTGATCTCCTACTTCAATATCCACCTCTTACATCGGCGATGGGGTTCTAACAGGACTGCTTTCCTTTTCAGGTGATCTATTACCTTTTCTACTTGCCGGAAATCTTCATATTAGACTAGTGGGGAAGAGTGCTTTTCCACCTCTTCAACTTCAAGCCCAGCGGCCTCACCAAAAATCTCTCCTTCTTTGAAAGGTTCTGCCTCTCTGCTGGTCTCATGTTCCTCAAGAGTCTCTTGCTCAAGCATGCTTGGCGAAGGGGACGTAGCCTTGGGTTTCTCCACAACTGGTGACTTTGCAGGAGGATCCACCTTTTGCATAGTTTCCTTAGGGGATGGAGTCCTTGATTTCCTCAAATAAACCTTTGTCTTTTCCCCTGAACTCTCCACATCAACAATCGGAGGCTCATCTTTAGGGGTATCCTGACCTTTCCTCTTTGAAACCTTAGTTGTTCTTGTCTTCTTTGGCGGTGGAGGAGCATCCTCCTCTTCTGGCTTTTCAAATCCTTCCTCATCAGAGGACCTGCCTATTTTCAACGCTCTACTTCTTTTCTTTCCTTTTGACTTTCTCTTTGGTTATGGCTCACCTTCTTTAGGGCCTTTGATTTTTATTTTGAAGGGTGAGCTCTTTTTAGTCTTTCCTTTGGGGTCATCTTCCCTGGATTCCTCAGAAGTAGACATTAGATTAAGGTTTCCCATCAAATTGAAGGTATAGGGTACCTTCTCACTCTCCAACTCCCAAACCTTATGTTTTAGCCATGAAGTAGTAAATCTCATAACATGAGCCATTAGGTCCTCCAGCTCAGTTACCTCATCATCATTCTAGTTTATCTCTCCAATTGATCTATCCTTAACAGATTCATAGGCATGATCTTGCACCAGGTTTCCATCATCTTCTAACTGGTCAGGGATTAACTTAACATCGTACTGCCTGATCGCATCAACAGGGAGCCTAGAGTACCTTTTCTTCCTTGCCTTAAAATCATCTTTGATATTGGCGCAATAGTCTTCTAGGTCATCCTTATGATGGTACTCTTTGGAAGCCTTCTTTTGTGCTTCCCCGGTGATATCAAAATTTGTCATTTTGAAGTGGAAGGAGAAACCATGAGCTGCCAATTCATCGCCTACTGCGTGTGCTGATTGAATGGAAGGGCACACCTCTGCCACGCGAATTCCAAGAGGGAAATCCCCACCAAAACCTGTTTTATGTTTCTCCTTTTTGACAATTGCATCAAACTCACATATCTACCTAACAATTTCCAATAACACAATATGATCAGTAGGGTACCTAGGTAACTTGTATGGAGCATCCGGGCATCCGTCAATTCTGATGTAAGAGAAGGTGGGAAACTTAATGAACCAGGCTCCATATCTCTTTATCAATTCCTTCACTCCATCTAACAGTCTCACATGCTCCGCATTTTGAAGCATCCTAGTGATGTGCATTGTGAATGCATCATTGGCTCTTCGGTAATCCCGATGTCCTAGGTACAATTCTGGGTAAATCTCATAAACTATGTCCTGTCCAAATGTCCCTCGTGGATTCAAACCCCTGTATGGGTAGAATCTAGCTAACACATACACCACATAGGAAGACATGGTGAACCTCTTTGTTTCTAAGACATCCCTTAATTGCTTATCAATTACCGCACTAATAAGTCCTACCCGATTGTAATTGGTTCCTTGTTCAATCTTGTTGATCACATGGACCATCCAGCTCTCTAACACTCCAGCGGTTTTCAAACCTGCCACTCTGCTCAAGAATGTGATCGCATCATAAATATCTGATCTAAATTTGATCCTGTGCAATTGCTTGGGCAGTTTGGAGTAGTGTGACTTTGGCTTCTCCAACTAGGAATTAATCATTTGCTGAGCTTTGGTTGGCTCATTCTCATAATATGTTCGGGCCAAGTCCATGTTCAGAGCGCACACAGAAGGCAAATCTGGCATGTCAAAAGCTTGGGCAATAGAAACAGGACTAAAATTCGCCAAGACCCTTCCCTCAGTGCTGACCACCCTTTGTGTGTCGAAGTCATACTGTCGAGCACACTCAAGTATTAACTCATAGCATTGGATTGCAGGAGGGAACCCTGCCACGTGAACCAATCCGGACTTCATCATTCCCTGTCTTAGGATAGACAGATCCTTCTGAGCTGTTCTCTTTTTAAACTCCTCATATCGCCATGCTCCAACATTCGTGTCCGAGACCTCAGACCACATCGAAGATATCTTGCTTTCAGGCAGTTGACTCTTAGTGTCCAATCTTAATCTTTCTGCATCTGAAATAGAGGACCCCTCTGTATCACCCTGAGATTTTCCTGCAACAGCCTTACTTGATTCAACCTGCATTCACAAAAGAATGTCATGAGTATCCAATTATCATGCGTATTCCAATCCAAAGGTTAGCACAAAATCATATAAGGCCATTAAGAACTATCACAAGTCGCCAATCTTTGGAAATCCAAAAAAACAAAGCAATCTAGGAAAACAAAGTAAGCCGGGAAAATCCAGTCGGGGCGAAATTTCGGAGAAATCCGACCCAGACAGATTCCTGTTGCCAGGACACCGTTTGCCAAATAAATTGTTAGTACAGACAAAGATTATGAGATTATCATGAAATTCATCCATTAGCAACAAGAAGTTAGCATTTAGCATTTACTCCATTAATCCTAACCTCGAGAAATCGAAAGAAATAAAACCAGACAGGAAAACCAGAAAAGTCTGGACAGGAAGGATTTTCGCGGATAGTTCAAATATTCTGGAATTCGCTATAACCTACGGAATTGGCCGAAACCGGGAAAATCCGGGTGCACAGAAATTCCACGAACACCACGGGAACCCGACGAAGAACAACACGCGAGCTAGCGACTGAATGAACATGCAAAACCTTGCTCACTTGGATTCTAATGACTTCAAAATTGATTCCAACCAACAAGATTCAGAATGTAAACGAATTTAAGTTTCCAAGGCTTTCAAATGACGAGTCCTCATGGCAAAACAATGATGCCCTAATTTCGATGAACAAACCTCCCGCCATGAAAACCAAGGTTATTTCAGGGTTTGGAATACTACCCGTAAGGATGAATCTAAAGCATTCAAATCTTCACAAAGCAGGGGACTAGTTTAATACAGGCGCAAGATAGACAAATTGTAACAAATTCCATAATCTGGGCCGAGCACCGAAAAAACCCTAACCTCGCACAATACAGCAAATTACGCACTTAGAGGGCAAAGAACCCGACCCAGAACACCTTCCAAACGGATGCACCCGTCATCTAATGGATAAATACAAGCGCACATGGCACGGGTGATGAGGTTTTATGAAAAGATGGGTCAAACCCTAATTTGATAAATACCACATTATAACCAAGCATAGGCCGACCAATAATCAATCATAGAACAGTTCAATCATCATGCAAACAGATGAAAAGGCCAATGATAACCTACCATGGATTAATCCAGATGAAACTCGAACTCGAAGAGGCGACCGCAAAATGAATGTGCCCAAGCAACGAAAACCTTAATCCTCGCCCCACCAATCCACACGCAAGCAGCTCAAGATCAATGATCAAAGCTCGAATAGGGAATGCACTTAGACGCCAAGGCAAAAGACAAGTGAATAATGAAATCCAAATGACATCTAAAAGCCTTTAATCCCTCCAAATTCACGTCTGAGCAAAGGTACTTCGAGCATTAATGAGCGATAAGACGTGTCAGAAAATCCAGAAACCCGAGCCCAGGACAGAATTTCGGAGAAAACCAAAACATGCGGAAAATCCGGATGAACACGAATTCTGCGGAAATAGCAGAAACTGGGATTTTAGCAAAGCTCGGGATTTTAGCGCAGTCTGGGAAAATCCGCCAGAACTGGAAAATCCCAGAGTCAAGCAGAAACCCGAATTCGGAAAATTCCTCAGTGAGCAGACAATGAACCAAGGCCCGGGAAATCCGCCGGAGCTGGAAAATCCTGGATTCAGGTCAAAACCCAGATTTTCACCAAAACCCAAACTTAAACAATTCAAGCCTCAAGTCAAGACCAAAACCAGTAAGACCAATATCCCAAGATCTTAAAAAGACAAATCTCATAAAACCAAAGGTCAAAAGATATCACGAAAAGAGGGTCCCCACTCCAAGTGGGGCGTGTGTGCAAAACTGCACAACAGGACCTAATTGAGTATTTAATTTCCTAAAGTATGCATTCTATGCCCTATTTTTAATAATTTCCAAGGAATTGTAAGTGGGAATCAATTGCATCTATCTAAGACCTTTCCACTGACACCTAAAATCTTGAAAAATATCGAAAGGACACTCATGCCCTGGGCGTGAGTGTCCCCCATTTTGGTTCCAAATTCAAATATGTTGGTGTCGACAATTTAATATTTGCAATTCAATTGTCTAAAGTCAGCTATTGGGATTTAATTTTCATGAAGTTGAATAAATTCCTATAAATACCTAGTTATTGCATCATTTCAAATCTAACAAGAACTAAGCATAAAATTATTAGAAAAACTTATGATCAAGAGCACTATTGAGCAATTCAAGAGCAACATTTCAGAGCTTCATTGCAGAAATTCAAGATCCTAACATCATGTCAAATTCTATGTGATTTTATGTGTGTTCATGTTGTCATTGTTTTATGAAGGCTAACACTCTTGTAGGTCTCCAAAGCATTCAAGCATTCAAGCAAGCAAGATCCAAGTACTTGAGGTGATGTGCATGACTTTAGTCCTTCATGGAAGCCATTGAAGGGTGGTGAGTTGTAGCACTTTGTGATTTCATCATTCCTTCCTATCCATTATCCATTTTATCATTGGCATTTCCATTGTGGAAGTGGAAACACTTACACGGGGTTTGAATGAGGCAAGCTCCTAAATGGCCCAACATCTCTTCCCTTTGTGAATGTGTAGATCTCAGGTTTGAAGAAGATTGCAAGGATCTTGAAGAAAAAATTTTCATTGTTGCATTCAAAACCCCAATCTTGTCAAGCTACAAAAACTTAGTTACAAAAATATTCGGTAGTGTTCCAACAGATCTAAAGGAAAAAATACGAAGCTCAAATCCGACATCAAAGGACCCCAAAAATAGATCCAAAAAATCATATAAGGACACTCACCCCCTAGGCGTGATGTCCTTCAAAATTAGGCTCAGATTTGAATCACATGTGCACAATGTCTTGCTCTATCCTGCTCAATTGTTCGACTTTGTCTGTGAACTTTTGTACTTTCTATATTTGCATCAAAACAAAAAATTGCACTATTAGCCTAGTTAGATAATTTCATTTCATGATTAGGACATTTCTAGATTTGGCCAAGGGTTGGTTGACTCACCTTTTAGGCTATAGTTCAATCACATACCTTATCAAATCCATCAAACCCCCACTACCCATTCAAATCTCTAATGAATGAAACACATCTTGAAAAAGTGCATAAACCCTAGGTTCAAATCTTGGGGTTTCACTTTTTCCATGTTTCAAATACTAATCTGATTTATTAAATTGCTTGGTGTTTATTTTGAGCAAAGAAATATCAACCTTGATTTTGAGAAAAGATATAGAAGACTTGATTATGAGCATAGACATAGTAGCCTTGTTGATTTGGATCCTCAACCCAATGCTACACATTTTCATCAAGATGGTCAAGGAGAAGTTTATGAGATTTGGGATAGCCATGGCGATGTTAATGTTAGGTACAAAGAAGATTCTGATTTTTGCATGCAATACAATGACAATACTTTAACCTTGCAAAAAATTGAAGTTCATGAGGAGATTTGTAAGATAGTTTCTTGGTGTCTGCTGAAAATGAAGTACAAATTTTATCTAGACTAGATAGTACCCATAAACAAGTAGAAAACATAATCCAAAATGCACCAAGAGGCCAAGATAAACTTAATGTTTCCTTTGTTGATTTGAAAATAATGAATTACACCATGGAAGAGATTAAAATAGCCTACATGCACATGACACATGATAGAAATGTAGCTAACAAGTTTGCAGATGAGACCTTGTCCATGACTACACAATTAAGGGGAGAATTTGGTGAGCTCATTGGTAATCTTAAATCTACAAAGCTTTCTTTAGATGGTGTCCAAGAGACACTCTTAGAGGAAATTGATCAACTCTATGAGGCTGAACAGTTCAAGGAGGAGATCAGAGAAATGTCCAAGAAGGTCAAGCAAGTAATGGAGGAGTATGATCTTGTATGATGGCCTACAAATTCAGGAAATAGGAGTTTGGATTAGCAAGAGGATGAACCTGATTTTGGAGTTGATGTTAATTTTTAGTTTGTTGATAATCTTATATCTATGATGGATTATGATTCGACTCATGACAATCCACTTTCCAAATTGGTTGATGGAGATCAAACCAATTTCAGTGATGAGATTGGAGTTGATTGTAGGATTCAGGACCCAGGTGAAGTTTCTTACCATGAGATATTGGACATCTCAAGATGGTAGTAGTGGGTCAACCTCTAGTGTTAGTACTACTGGCCACTTCCTGATCAACTTGTACATGAATCTAGATCTTCATTTGTAGATGAGTTGGATGGTCTTTTTCAACCCAACAATTGAACAGTTCTTGGGTGAGGTTGGATGGTAGAGATAATTTGACTATAGGGATGATCCTATTGTTACTACCATACTCATCACTACTATGATTTCAATTGGATTTCAGTCTAGTTATTTATGTCCTCACATCTTTGTGTTTGTTATGGAGATATCCTTTCATGAGTAGATTGTTGTTGAGCATTGGTAGAATTCTAGGTAGTTCGTTGTAAGTATTTTTTGGACATAGTTCATCCATTCAATGTTTCCACTCATGTGAGAAACAATCATTGTAGTTACTTCATGGATATGGCATGCATGATTTTAGATGATAGTTTGATGATTGCAGTGGCTTGGTTATGTTGATGTTCCCAAGGCTTTCCCTTTGACACTTGGAGATTAAGTGTCGATGTTTTGATTCCAATTGGCAACAACAAAGGGATTTCTTGGTTGGTATCTTAGAGATGTGATAGTGATTGACTTGCTTTATATTAGTGGTAGTGATGTTGGGGATTGTGTTTTATGGCTGAGCAGGGTGTCTTGTATTTTACCTAGGATCATGATTGACAGTGAGTTTACTAATATGTTCTTCTCTAAGTTACTTTGGCAAGAAATATTTTATGGCATTGATTCTAGTATTCTCAAGGATTTTAGTATTAGGTTGGATGGTGTTTTCTTTGTGAGGTTCCAGGTGGGGAGAGCTCAATTTGAGTATGATAACTCATCAATGGCACATCATCAACATGGTGTTTGGGAGAAATGGTTGCATATAGGGAAGTATTGTTATAATACCTTCTATCACATATACATTGATAGGAAGAAAATGGAGAAAGTCTTGGAGGTTGGTGTTTGCTCTAGTTTCAATGTTAGAGATTTCTTTGGATTGTAGTCATATAATCAAAGTTACTTGAAGAAAAATGAAGTGATTCAAAAGTTCAAGGGACCTTACAAAGTCATTAGGAAGGAAGGAGATTTACTTGTGAGTTAGATGTGCCACCAGTTTGTGGAATACACAAAGTCTTTCATGTTCCATGTTTCCAGAGAATGGTGGGACAAAAAATAGTGATCTCCTTTGAGTTACCACCATCAGGTGATGAGAGAAATCATAATTGGATGCCTGAAAGAGTTTGGGTAACAAGAGAAGAGAAGCAAAGAAGCAAAGATATCATTGAGCACTCAATCAAATGGAAAGATTTTCCTAGTGGAGATACAACATGGGAAGAGACAAATGATCATCACCATAAAACCTTAATTTCTTGAGGACAAATAATCTTGGGAAGGGAGGAATTGTAATGTCCCCTTTTCTAAAAATGGCAAATTTACTATTTTTAGTAAATCTAATTTTTGAATAGCTAGTTAGGACCTACAGATGAATTAGAGGTTGGTAAACCAATGAAGAAAGAATCTTTGACGGTGGTAAACCAAGGGTCCATTGAGGCTCAAAGACATTAGTTTTGAGGGTCTCCAATTGCAATTTCATCTAGAGGTTGTCATTGTGCCAAAAAGCTTCAGTTTAGTACTTTATTTCTAGTTGTTTGTAGGAGTTTGTTAGTTTAGGAGTGTATTTTGGATTCCAGTTTGTGTAGTTGTTGATTGCAAAAAATATCTATTATTGGAGGTATTCTATTATATATTTTGTTTCCCAAATCAGTTATATTTTAGTTGGTGAGTTGTGTGGAGATCTCTTCAATTTGGAGTGTGTTGTGGCTTCCAAATTTTGGGTTTGGATCTAGTTTGGCATGCATCTTTCATAATAGGGGAATTTGTGTGTACATGTTGTTGTTAGCAGCATATTTAAATGCTATTAGGTTATTTCATATATGTATTTTTTTGTTCTTGATTGTTGGTGTGAAGTTTAGTGAAATTGTGAGAAGTTGGCTTCAGTTTTAGTGTGCATTTTTGGTATTCAGTTAGAGATTTCTTTATATAATTTTTTGTAGCCATACATGGTCGTTATCTATGTATATGACAGAAAATTTGATGTAATTTCAATATGGATATCTATAATAAATCATTCTATTTCAGTTGCACCTTACCCAATTTCCAATTTGATGTATTTTGGCGTTGTTTCCATATTACCCGATTTACTCTATTTTAAATTGATAAAAATAAAAAATTCCAAATATTGAGATAAGTTCATTTTGTGGAAATCACAAGATTTTCCAGATTTGAGTTTTTGTGTGCTATCATAAGTTGATCAATTTTGTGATTTATTTTAATTTGGGACATTACACAATGATAGTAATATGGTTGGGTGGCAGGTAACATCCTCCATTGGTCCTTGAAAAACTCTTGGGAGGTAGAAAATTTCTTGATGTTGTATCTTGTTTAATTTTATACCATTATTTTTTAGGAAAGTTGTAGTATTTGACTCACATTATAATTTGTGGTTATTGGAGCACCCTAGAAGTGGCTCATTATTGTTGAAATATTATATTTTGTACCATTTATGTATCAGAATGTGATCCTTCCATGTTCAAAAGGTAGCCTCTACCTTGGGATCATGTGATGATAATGTTTGATTGGAAATTAGCTTTTGTTTTGAAGTGAAATTTTATCTTATTGTGTAAGTCCTAATTTTGTAAATTATAGGCATAATGTGTAAATCATGTTGGAGAATTCAAATGTGATTCATGTTTAACAACGGTGTTAGAGTTAGTTTAATTTTCATTGGGAATGAGTGGTTTTTGGATTTGATATTGATTGAATAGATTCCTTTTTTTGTATTTTTGTGTAATGAATACTTGCATGAGAATGATACATTATTGTGGGGTAAAATGAATATTGAAGTTATGATGTCATGTTTATTTGTTGCTATGTTTATGTTTAGATTTTGGAGTTATATTTCCCTTTGTTTATTGTGGTGTTTGAGAGTTGTGCCTAGTATTAAGACAACAAGCCTAGTGTGAATTAGGTTTTTTAGTGTTCTTATCCTAATGTAGATTTGATTCCTTGTCATAAAACCCTTGGGAGATTTTATGTTTTTTTCCTTGTAAAGCCAATTTTATAAAATCTCTTTCTAGGACATTAATGTGGGACTACAACACAAATGTTAGCACAACACATTGTCATCCCAAATACATGTTGTTGTCTAGGCTCTTTGGGTAGCAAGTGCTTTCCTACCTTTTTCAAAATTCTTTCCTTAAGTAGAATTGTTCCTAGAGCTCTGCATAGTGTGTTTGACAACTTTATTTGGGTGGTGCTTTGGTGATTTTGAGAGATTTTGATCTTCTAGTACCCTACATGTGTGTGTGTGTGAGTGTGAGTGCGAGTGTGTGTGTGTGTGTGTGTGTGTGTGTGTGTGTGTGTGTGTGTGTGTGTGTGTGTGTGTGTGTTCCCTTGTTTTGTTCATCACTTCTATGACCTTAGGGACGTGTTATTGTTGAGTCATCGTGATGATGTCATCACACAATCAATGAAGTCTTTTGTTGGTGCTTTCATTGTGATGTGTGTTAACCATGTGAGTGATCATTGTTTGATGCTTTATTGTCTTATCTTTAAGTATTGTCGTGTGAGTTGCAATAATTTTCATGATTGAATGTAAAATTGTAACATATATATGTTAGAATTACATCACAAAAATTTTATTGATTTATAATTTATTCGCTATAAGAACATTACAACATTTATCTTATATCATCTTTCATATTATTAAAAATTTATCCATGTGAAAATTGTATTCCCATTAAAAGTATGTAATTTTACATTGTTAATGCACAAAAACAACAAAACAATTATACTCAGCACTTTGCTGAAAAACTTCAATTGCCGTCTTCCCCGCTGACACTTTGAAGAACAGCGATCAGCCCAAACACGAACGCCTGATCAAACCCCGCCTGCACCTCAACACTATACACGTCCTTGCTCTGGATTGCATCTTTTCTTGTTTTGTTCATGCTCACCTGAACAATATTTAAACCTTATATCGTATTTTTGAAACAAAAAAAACCATATTATCCACAGTCAAAACTGGTCTGTGCACAGATGTAGGTTACCTCTGCAGCAATGGCGCCAGAATTATCATAAACGGTACACGCTCGTTCTGAAAAACTACCCACAATTTCAAAGTCCCAGCCTTTCCCACCTCTGGATTCAATAAGCGAAACCTTCACAGACTTGGTGGCCAAGCAATAAATAGAGCTGCTACTGGTCGCCCTAAAAATGGGCTTCTCGTGCCCGTCCATCTCGTCCGGTACGAATCCTTTCCATTGTTTCTGAAAGCTGAACACCTGTATTATCCCAACCTGCAAAACAATAAAAAAACATTCAATTCCTCCTGAAATGTAAGAAAAGTATGTTGGCATATGTCCTTTCAATTTTGTTTCTGCTAACAACTAAAAAGTTAGAACTTTGAAGGATTTTGCCCAATAATCCAAGATGCCAGAGGAATAAGAATGCACTGAGCTTGAATCCAACATATCATTATTCTTTGACGTTACAGAAATTGGTTTTATTACTGTAACTTTACCTTTCGTTTGAGGGAGAGGATACGATTCCCTTTGGATTCTTTAAGCAGAGCTTGGTTTTTAACTGCTGGACCGCAGCCCTCCACCCTGAATACTTCATCCCCCTGATGGGAGTCCAGGACAACAAACCCACCGCCATTAATGGTGCAGGGCCTCTTTCTCACAGTAAATACTTTACGTGAAGTTGAACAGAACTTCTTGCTCACCACAGGCCGCATTATGACACTACTCTGAGTCATCTTCTCTGGGGTCCTCTGCATATCTCTCTCTCTGCTCTCATGTTTAAATATTAGTGAGGGTGACTCATTGTTCAATGCTCTGTCACAACTTGAAGAGCACGGAAGTAAAATAGAATAATTTACAGCTTTCTAACTTTTGGCTGGCCGATGAACCGGCTTCAACACCTTTACAAACTAGCTTAAAAGTAAGATTAGATTCTCAGAAAATCTCTGTTTAGCAGAAAATTATGACATGAACTTGTAAAATTCTCTGTGCAGGCAACAACTGTCATGATGAGAAGTAAATATTCACATGGTTTTTTTACTACTTTATACCATTTTTTCACCCAGGTATTGAATTCTTGGTAGGATTCCTGTCAAACTCTTTATAAACAAAGTTTGAATAATGGGTAAGTTATATTTTTTATTTGAAAAGTGTCAAAACTTTTCAAATAGAGATACCTTTTAGAAATTCTAGAAATAATGTGTACCTCGTGCTAAATTCATGGTGATTCATCGTTAGGACATTTCTAAATAGAGATACTTTCTACAAATTCTAGAAATAATGTGTACCACGTGTATAAATTCATAAATTATTCTCTTCTCTTAATTCAATTGATTCTTCATTTAAGTAGAAAGATGGCAATACTGATACTTCTTGCATTCATGGAGGTCCCCTTCTTCATGAGCTATTGGGTCAATTGTTTGTGAAATTGAACATGAAGACAAGGATTCTTCTTTTATAATACAAGGAGGCTTTATTTTATAAAATTATTACATTTTTCATAATATATGCATGCTATATATAAAAGAGATTTATAGGTGGGTAATATTAAACTATATTTGTTTATATTAGATATTTTAAGTAAAGAAAATAAAAATAAAATATATCTTTGATTATTTAGGCATGAAGGAATATTCTATGTACAATATGTAATTCAAAAGAAAACTTACAAGACAAGAGATGCAAATATACAATCAAAAAAATCAAGTCTCCAAAGTATTATGTAACTCAATGCATTAACAAATGAACATGGTTATAATATATTCACTAACTTCTCCATATAATACTTCAATAATATCAATAATCTTGATCTTTTGGAAGAAACCTAGCAACCTAATCTTATAAAATGTGTTCTATAAATCCTTAATCCAATGCCTCAAACATATAGACTTAATGAGGCGAAAAACAAAACAAAAAACAAAAGCATGGGCTCAAAAGGTCCTATAATGCCATGGTAAGAATTCTCATGACCTTCACCTATGTTGAGTCATCCTAGAATAGAAAAATAACTTTTATACAAACATCTTTGACTTCCACCACTCAAGTTGGCATATGTAACTCTCAAGCGCTCACCCACGAAGCACTAATTACATCTTGCACTCACTAATAATAGAAGATGCTCATAGAAATCTAGTATGTAACCCCTTCATCAATGTCTCATTACAACAATATTTCAAAATTCTCATAGCATAATAACATAAGTACATGTGTCCCCACCCTCACATGGGCATTCTATTTTTTTCCACTCAATGATTATTGGAGATACATAGATTATTCACTTGTTTATGAATAATTAAGTTATATTAAATCATATAATATGCAATGGAATAACACACTTAATCTTAATAGTTTACACTTGGTCAAAGTTTATCAACTCGCTTCTCATGAACTACATGGATATATGTCTTCTTAAACTACAACTGAACACTGCCCATGACTTCCTATAGTAGAGAAAAAATCTTAACTGATTTTAGCTACTTAAAGTACCTCAAGGTATCTCCCAGAACAACACCATGATCTAGGTCATCACCACATATAATTAAATAGCACCAAAAATGCACTTGCACTATCATAAACACTTACAATGACTTACCTACAATTAGGTGGTTGTGATTTGTTCTCCAAATGAATTACAATTAGAAACATAAAAATACCTAACATAAACAAGTCTCCATGCTAAACAGTAACACCTGAAACTCACTGCAACCTTCTATAGCTCACTCTAATTGTTTGCTAGTCTAGTACATAACTATCAACATGAACTTAGAACAAAGTACATAAACTTCTTCTATTGAAAATATTACTAGGAACTTTATGTACATAAATAATACACCAAAGTTTCAAAATTCACCCACTTGATATTCAATACATGAGAACTTATAGAATCCCAAGAAGCTAACCTCGTGTATATGATAGGATAAGCCAAGATTTCTCATCCATTCATGACAAAAACTTAATAGTACTCATATTTTTTAGAAAGGAATCAATAGTATGTACAAAAGTGTTAATTTTCTCCCTCTATATCTTCCTTATCTCAACCATCTTCGAAGCAAAATAATCTACATGTTTAGTCCAAATTACACCTTATGAATCATAATATAGTTTTGTATGCCTCTTAAAACCAATATTGTTACCTAGCCTTTTTAACCACACAACTACTTTCAAGCATGTGTTTCCTCTATATACATTGTTTTAGTTGTAAATAATGCAACTATCTATTGTCATTTAACGTATGTCTAATATTTTCATGCTAAGATTTAGCATGAACTCCCACTGCTTGGTCAAATTTTAGCCTTGTATAGACCATTGTATACATGAGGCTACCTATCACACTTGCAAGTGAAACAATTTTCATGTCCTATAAATATTTTATAAATTTAGAACACTCTTCCAAGCTCAAATTAGTGCCTACCAATAAAGGAATATTTATAGTACTATCATGTATGTTGAACTACCAAAAAATAGTCTTAAGATACTTCTCTAGGTTAACCTTAGCTTCTTGCTAGTTCTGTGTCTACAGAGCTACATACCAAGTATGTATCTTTTAGAGCCTATATATTTCATCTCAAACCTACTAGCCTATCAATGTATCATTAACATATAAAACAATACTTTTAACACTTGATCACTTACCAACTTGTAGCACACATAATGATCAACTTAACTCCTTATAAAAGCTAGCTCTAATGCATATGAATCAAAATTTTAGTATCACATATTTAGTGACTAGTTCAAGCCATATAGGGACCTTTTCATTATGCAAAATAGATGTTTTTTACCCCTTACCTTGAATTCTTTAGGCTAAATTATATAGATTTTCTCTAAATCTCCACACAAGAATGGTGTCTTAACATCCAACTAGTCCACGTCATAATAAAATGTGTAGCTATATAGACAATAACATCCTAAAGGAGTTCTATTTATCTATAATATAAAAATTTAACCAAATTATATTCCCTCTAGGTAAAAAGTACAAAAGTTGTGTTACACTTTTATAAATGAATCGGCCAACATTATCCAAATTTTTAACTTGTCAATAAAAAGTGACATGTATCTTTTGAATTTTGAAATGATGCAATTAATAAAATATTTAACTTTTAGTTTATTTTATGTTTGTATTTTAAAAATAAAAATAAAAATTATTTGAATATAGTTTTTTTTTTAATTTGACACTATAATTTGGTTTAGCTAATAAAATGGTGAAAAATGAACTTAAACGGGATGTCACTTTTTATATAATAAGTTTGGTGAACTAAAAATTTTAAGTAAATTTTATTGGTGCACAAGCCTTATCACAGTCATCACTTATGGATAATTTCCTATGCCATCCACATCCCATCCTTCTTTGACATTTATACCAAATACACTTTCCTCCTCTCTATTCAAATTGTCATGTCCACTTAATTGTTTACCATTAAATACATCTTATTGATCAAATTTATATTCAAAATACATCTTACAACTTTTATCTAGATGATTTGACTCCTCATTAGATAAAATTATATATTCCTTAAATATAACATCCCTTGAGTATTGAGTAGCCTTTCACATTCTCACCATACTCTAAATATATGTGTTTGAGATTTGAAGTCTATCCTTAACTATTTCTACTTAGGAACATGCACAAAAGCATCAAAACCAAATACTCTCAAGTTTGTTACAAAAATTGCTACCTATTTTTATTGTTTTGGGTGTTTTCTCCTCAAGAACATAAGCCTGACAAATTTACCTCTAAAGGATTACCTTATCATGTACATGCATATTAGACTTTTTTAAGTAACCAAAGTGTTACCTAATATATCGCTTTAGTATTATGGGGGAATAGGATAAATTTAATTTATGTGATATGGGTAGCTATTAGGTGCTGGGAAGGATGGACAAAATGGTTTTGGGATGATTATAAGTGGCATTCCAAATTCTCTATAGATCACTTTGCATAAGTTAATCAAAGGAAATCTCATCACTGTGTTGGTCTTGTAATGGTTTTGAAAATATATTTTTTCTATGCAACATAGTCTTGTATTATGTTAGCCTCATATAATCATATGGGTTCCTAAAATAAAGGAAATAATGGTCACACTAAGGTCATGTAAGCTTAGAGAAAACTTAGCCAAGATTCCTGAAACCAATTATTGGAGACCTTTTATTAATGTCACAAAACTACTGTAAAGAATCGTTGGGTATCTATAAAACTCTCCATTATAATTTAGATTAACATGTATATTATAATTAATATCAATAATTCTTAAGGAAATTCATTATTATACTTGGTGTTGCAAGTATTTGGGTTGTAGTAAGTTCTTTTAGAAAAAATCCTTCTATAGGATTACATATTTATCATATCTCATCTAAGTTTTTTAAACTAAGGCTTTTGTGTATGGTATGGCAACTAAAATTAATTTTGAGTCATATATATGTGTAGGAAATTACCTTGATTAATAGGGTATAAATAATAAGGGGATATAAAATTATAACAAAAAAATAGATACAATGTTGGATGAAAACAGGTAGGTTTTTTAATTATACTAGTGTATGTAAAGGGGGTATCAAAAACATAAATTTGAGAGATACATATGAAATTATGGGTATTTATTAACACCTTATCAACACATGATATGCCATCGGTTTATTAAGTGAATCCCCTAGGAATAGAAATAGGAGACCTATTTTTCAAATAGTAAGTAGTGTTTATTTCCCTAGCACAAAAATCTTGTCCTAGACTAGCACTACTCAGTAGGCTTCAAGCTCAATCCAACATGATTTTTTTCAACCTTTTATCCACTCTATTTTTTTGGTGTAGTATGTTGTCCTTTACCTAACAATATAAATTCTCTTAAAATATACGTCAAATTACTTAGAACAAAACTACCCAAGTCATTATCTAACCTTGGCATCTAGATCTTCTTACCAATCTAATTTTCTATAATTTTTATCATTCCTTTGAACTTGAGAAACCTAAGAAAACATACCCCAACATGTCTAGAATAATTATTAATGAAAGAGACATAGTACCAGGGCTTACCAATTGAGTGTACATCCTCAAGACCAAAAATATCACTTTGGTTCACTTCCAACACATCCTCTACTCTATAACTTCTTAAAGAAAATCACATCTTTCCTTTCTTTCTAAACAGACAATATTGAAAAAATACAAAAACAATAGAATAGTCTAACATACCTTCCATCATGTTCTTTCTCACCAGATTTTTTAGGCATTTCTCTCCAATATGAGCTTAGGGATGCTATAACAAACCTAATTTAAGTGTAGTAACACTAACATAACTACAAATTGTTGATCCTTCCAACCTAAACAAAGTATGCTCACACCTTTAGAAAACACCAAATTACCTCTAACCAGCATGTATCCTTTTAATCAAAAGTGGCATGTATACCCAAACCAATCATCTTAGAGAAAAAAAAAAATTATCCAAACCTCATATATGTAATACTAGAGACTTTCCTCACGTTTCCATCCATGGAAACTTTCACCTTTATTTAATAAAAAATCTACAAAGAGTTGTTATTATCAAGAAAAAAAAAATCTTCATCACACTTCTTGTAATCAAGTACCACCTCCTAGGAGGATTCATGTGGTATGAAGGGCCTAAGTTAATCAACCAAGAATCATTACTAATAATTTTAACATATGTAAATGCATTACTTGTAATCCTTCATTATGTGACCTCTTCGACTAGAATTTCAAAATTTAACTTGAGGCTTAGCAAGAGACTCTAGCATGTCCTTCTTGGGCTTCTTATCTCCAACATATTTCTTCTCACCCCCTTTATCATTTGACCTACCCCTTATAGCTAGGGAATCACTAGAGGATCCATTTGTATATTTTATCATGATATCTTTACTTAACAAGACCCTAATGGCCTCTTCAAATTTAGGTGAAGAAGAATTACTACTAATTTTATTATAATCAAAGTCTCCTATCAATAAGGTAAGGAACATAATTTAAAAATGCATTTATCCTCATTTATTTATTTTCCCATTAATTCCAACTCACTCAAAATTAAATTAAATGTGTTAAAATGATTGTTCATCAAGTTTCGCTCTTTCATCCTCAAGGAATAAAATTCCATTTTCAAGAAGATTTTGTTCACAAGACTCTTTGACTAATACAATTTCATATCTTCTTCCATAATGAATGTGCAGAAGTTCTTCTAGATTATTCATTAACATAGAATCTAAAAGGAAAAAAAAATAGTACATCTAGTTATTTCTCATTCAATTTATTCTAGTCCTCATTAGACATGGTTGTGAGTTTAATAGAATAATATGTCATATCTCATTGATCTCTTTCAACCAAGAGATCCTCAACCTTCAACCTCTATAACTTAAATATTTGAACATTGAACTTATCAATATCAAACCTTTATGTCCTTTCCATGAATCTAATAAACCATTCTCTACGTTCTTTCACATGATGGTTCAAATTCTTCCACTAAAACCAATTATACATGTGTTACACCAAATTCTAAGGCTCCACTAATATTTAAGGGTTACACCACAACATACATAAGGATATGACCCCAAACAATGTGTCACCTACCCAAACAACTTGTTCTAATACCAAATGTTGGTAATTAATCACTAATATAGATGACTAATATACTAGGATATTTTAACACCTTTATATTTTTTGATCAAATATAGTTATGTTTATTATACAATTTAATTAAGAAATATTAAAGAAAGTATGTGAATCCATATATTTCTCAAATATGTGTGAGATAAAAATTTATGTAAAAAACCCTTATAGTAAAATCCCTCCAAAAAAAGACAATAGCAATTGTATTATTTGGGAAAGTTACATCCAATTCAATAGGTATCTTTCACACATAATCTAAATCTTTAGACTAGTAGCATACTACCTCTAGCTAAGACTTCACACCTTTAAGATACAACTAATACAAAAAATTGTACCTCGACATTGTAATATCATAAATTGCACCCTGTGCAATTTCACATTACATATGCCTTCCCCTTTAGTTACAACTAAGATAATTATGTTCTTCAATCTCAATTTCAACCCGAACATTCCTTCAACATCGTACATGTCTAGTTCCTTGACTGTTAAAAGTCCAATTTTCTCTCAAACTAGTGTGTACTGCATAGACATCATCACATCACACTACCATCTCGTGAAAATATGTGACTGTGTTAGCCATTAGGATGTTACACTTGCCATGTTTTGGTAGTGTAACACCTCTGTCAACTTGCACCTTCATTGGGAATCATTTGAACATGTTGTTTTGAACCAAAACCCTTCCTTCTTTGCCTCCAATTCGATTTGGATCTTTTGGAAGTGGATACACAACTCTCTAGGATTCTACAACATTCTCTATCTTTCTTTCTCGTTCACAAATTTCAAGAAACTCCATTATTTCACCATTCTTACAACCACAATGATATCTTGTGAAGCTTCGTTGCTATCATTTGAAGAGGTCACTCTCATCTCGAGGATTCTTGTAGCTTCTTCATTGCACCAGTAAACTACTTTGCTTCTGTGTTTGAGGGTGGTAACTCTTTGAGATTTTATATTGAGCAATTTGTCTTTATTTTCTAGCACATTGTTCTTTCCATTGTTGATGTCTATTTATATCATCTTGTCTAAGGCTATTCATAAAGGTGGGAACACCAAAATGGGGGTTTGACTGAATCAAACTCCTATAGAACCACCCAACCGCTCTCTTCGGTCTTATGTGTATAGGTACAAGTGAAGGGTTTGCTTAGAGAGAGTCTTTGATCTTGTTGGATATCTTTGGTGATACTCTAAAATCTTCCTCTTCGTTATCATTTAAATTCATTTAGCATTTTCATTTTGTTTATTCTATGTTTACTATGTAGTCGCATTTCATAGCATTTCATGTCCAAAGAACTGTAAGGGATGTTCTTTAATTCTCTATGAATTTTTTTGTTTTCTATCTGTATGGGACACTAGTGTGGCATGTTGTCCTAGACAAAGAGCTTGTCAAGTTATCCAAGAAACCTTTGTGCTTTGTGCTCTCAATTCCTAAGGTCTAAAGAGTTCAAATAATTTGTGTACTCTATTAAAACACACATCTAATTAATTAGTGGGTAATCTTGAAGGTCTTAGTTTCCTGAAGGCTTACCTGAGTGGAGGGTTGAAACTTTAATCCTCAAAGGATTTAATTATTCTTTGTAGTAGTTCATTTTTATACTCTACATTTTGGTGAACCTAACATGAACTCACCTTTTGAAAATCTTTCTCAAAACAACATCTAAAATCTTTAAAGCTTTTTGTTTTCTCTAGCATTCTTTTCTCTCATTTTTTGAATTTTGCAAGGTTGTGCATCATGATAATTTTCTATGAGCTTTACAACCCAATCTACAACTTCTAGATACGTAGTTAGAAGAAGCTCAAGAGCTACCATACCTCCAAACTGATACAGTCCCACTAAACTTGGCCCGATGTTCATTGGAAATCCTAATCCCTTTGGCTCTCAAACAATCTTTGAGAATTCTTCTACTTTGAACTCTCAACCAAACTCTCCTCCTAGGTATCCTCCTCCAGTAGATTATGAGGCTGCTCTTAGAGTCCCCTTTGAGCAAGTTCAATCATTGGAGGAAAATATGAAGCACTTCGAGGGTTTCCTTAACCATGACAACTTTTTTACTCAAGTTGCTCCTATTTTTGGTAATTTGAGAGACTTGATCATCTTAGATTGTAAGGGCCTTGAGTTGCTTCATGCATTAACAAACATAATTAAGACTCATAATTTGTACATGTTAGTCTTGAGTTGACCTCATGATGCTCAATCGGATGTCATTGATACCTAGTTGAATATTCTAATGCCTGAGGTGTTTGTGCACATGGTAGATGTTAATCCTACTATAGCTCCTATGTCTTCTACTAATAATACATTGTGTTTGTGCCCCTACTATTCCTAGAATTAATGTGTCTTAGAATCCTTTGGGTATAGCATCCCTCTACCACCTAGTTCTGCACTTCAAACTCCCATAGTGTAATCTTCTACCGCATTAGCTAATCCACCTCCTAGACATCTAATCTCATTCTAAATATCCCATTGCAAAACATGTCAAATACAGTCTCAGCTTGCTAATCTAACTAGTGCTACTGTGCAATCTACACTTACTCCCTACTATCATTTTAGCCTTTTTGCTTTGAACATCTCGAATTATCCTATGCCCCAAGGGATCGAGATACCTAAATTTGACAAGTACAGTGGTAACGGAAACCCACAAATACATGTTAATTCCTTTACCACTATATGTAGTGATTTCTTGCATCAAGACCATTTGTTAGAAAACTTGTTCCCTGACCCCTTAAGGAGACTATGTTGGAATGGTTTTGTTCATTTCCTAATAATTCTCTTTTCTTTCGATCAGCTCATGAATCAGTTCTTGTAGTGGTTTCAGGAGAACATTGGTTCCAAGGTTACTATCACTAATCTTGTCCATTGTAAGCAGTAACCTAGTGAGAAGTTAACTGATTTTATTTCTCGTTATTAATCTATCTCTCCACAAATTCCCTATGCCCTACCTAATCACGACATTTAAAGAATGTTCATGGGAAACCTTTAGCTAGCATTGAGGGAATGAGTTTCCTTAATGAAGTATCCTTCTTTTGCTCATTTATGTACTACACTACGAGATTATCGGAAGACATCCTAGTACAAGGCTCTTGCCCCATCCTCACGTCCTGATAATTTTGAGGTTGCATATTCTTTTGGAGGGTTAAATAAAAAAAAAAAAAGGAAATAGCTAATATGGTGACCATTCCTCAGGCAAATGAGAATAGTACAATCATATCACAACATAATCAAATTTTCATAAAATTATTCAATTCTTATTTAAGTGTACTTCAAAAGTTACTATAAGATTAGCTTAACCACCCTCCCAAGAATTAGACCACTTCCCCACAACAAGTTGTACCCTATTTGGTATAATGCTTCTAATTTTTTTCAATATCTTCGAGTGTATGGGCATGACACCAAACATTGTGTGTGCCTAAGACATGTAATTCAAGATAACATAGATAGTGGTAACATCCAACTTGATGGTAAGAAGCAAAATTCAAACAAAAATGTTGTTAAGGCCAAAAGTCAGCAGCAGATTGATACAGATCCTTTTTCACTTCATTCTTCTAATGTTATCACTACTTCTTCTTCGTCTATTGATGTTGCATATGTGAACATGGTATCCATCTCTCTGATCTCCCCTCCAAGTCAGAGGGTTAATATGTTTGACATATCTTTCACACCTAATGACTTGTTTTATCACGAAGATACTCTCCTCTTTACATTCTTGCTCAAGTCAATGGTAATGTCATCACTGGCGTAATGGTTGACCTTGCTAGCAGATTCAATGTTATAACAGAGGAGACACTCTACATAGGGCGAGGTATGATGAGTGTAAAGATACCATTTGTATACATGATGGTCTTTCTCTTTCCCCTCTAGGATCTATTTCTATGTCGATCCTTGTGGGACCTAATATTGTTTCTACAACATTTAGTGTGTTATCAAAATCAGACTTATTCAGAGTGAGACTAGGCATTCCTTGCCTATTTTATATGAACATTGTTACCTCGGTTGTCCACAAGTTTCTAAAGTTTCCTCATGAGGGAACTGTGTAGACTATATAGGATACTAGATATAAGCCACTAGTGTCATGTGAGGGTTTTCTCTTGATCATTTTTGGACTGCTTTGGTAAGACCCATGCTACCCCGCAGTGATTTAGTATGCATAGCATATAATAAGTATAAGATCAAGGGCTTAGCATTTGATTTAGTTCCACCTCCTTTTGCAATTTCATTTCATTATACTCCTGCGTAGTAGCATACTTCATCCTCTAGACCTTTTTCTTCTTTAGGGGCTAAAGACAAGCATGCTCCCTCGAGAAAACCTCTCCACTCTTTTAATACCTCACAACCTTTAGGGGCACCTTTTGTTCCTTTGATTGTGCTTAGCAAAGGAAAAGGAAAGACATTTAAATTGTCAAAGTTGAATTCCTATATCTTTGAGCTTTCCATTCTTCTTGATATCCCTTGCCCTACTATTATGGCAAGGATTAGCAATCTTCTTCGACTGGTACTTCATGTGCAGCTCCAACATCTCAACTCTTGAAGGTTTCTCCTATTCCTCCTCCCGCCCAAAAGGCACAAAGAGTAAAGGAACCCACAATTGAGGTTAAGGTATTTGCACCCCTAGCATCTCCTATTCCACGTGTGGAGCCTGCCCTTCCATTAACAACAATTGTGAAGATAGCTCCACTAGTTGAACAAGATGCCTTGGAGTCTTCTTAGGATTTTTCTCTTGGTCCCCATATTTGTCAAAACCAACTTGCATGTGAGTGTAAGCTTCATCGACATATGATGGAAAGGGAATGTAATGTTGCCTAAAATATTGAGGATGAGCCTTTTATTTCAGATCCTAAGTTTCCTTCTATCCATGCTCCTATTTTTGTCTTTCTTTTGACTCCTTTGAGATATGTGGATGAACCTCACCCAAAAGGGTGCAGGTATTTATTACTCCCTCTTTGGAACCACCTCTTATCACTTCTTTGCCTAATATTCATCTATTTGTGTAGCTCATAGGCATGCCTCATACGAAGGTCATATCTAGTGTGGCCATATCTACTCCTCCTGCCTCTTAGCATTCTAGTCTTCTTGGGATCCATCAACTTACCATGGTTGATAGGAATATATCACACTAACCGTCTAAGCGCAAACTTGAGCACGACCCCATCCCTGAATTATGTCATAAGAAGTCTACTTCTTCGGCTCCCCTTTCTTCTTTTGTTCTAGTCATTGAGGAGGTTCCTCCTTTGCCGACGTTTGTCAATGCTCCTCTTTTGGAGGTTGACACTGATATTACTATTATTCCACATCCTATAGTTGAGTCATCACACTCCTCTTTGGAGAAGTGTATGTTTGACTCTCTGGAGGATATTTTAGCTCTATCAACTACTTTACAAGATCTTTGACACTCGACTCACAAGAACTAGTATATGGGAATATTGAGGCATCCTCATCTCTAGCTCTTGTTGCAAGAAAGACTCCTAGAATTGCCTTAGTCGTTGTTCCTTTGTGAGCTTGGCCTCCTTCCCCTATGATCAAGATTGGGAGGAGGATTACTTGGTAGGAATGATTGACTAGAGTAGTACCCTTCATGTCTTTAGACTAGACTTCGCATGATTGTTTGTGTTCCCCCGTACTTGCTAGTATATGTTTGTGCTCTCTCCTGGAGGACCCAAGACACCCTCATAAGTATTTAGATACAGGGGATAAATTTTGTTGTATATTTCTTCTACTTGTATCATCATTCTTCTTTTTTTCATACCTTGATTTTCAACATTTGGGAATGATGCAAAGTGTTGGGGGCATTTAAGGCTTCTTCTATGTTCAAGAATTTTTATTTTATTTTTTCTTTATGTGCTCCTTCATGATCTAAAATATTTAGGGATAGGATGACAATTCATACGCAGTTCTATAGATTCTATTTATATTAATCATATTGACCATGAATACTAGGATCCCCTATCTCTCCTACACATTTATTTTTGTTGATGTTGTGGGTTATATGTGCTACTTGTTGTGAGGTAGCATTTCATGAATACATCTTGTTATGTTTTCATAAACCAACATCTTTCTTTCTTCTCCTTAGAATAACTTGTGCTCCTTTGTGTAGCACAAGCCATTCTAAGGGGGTTCTATCATATTTATATTATACAACTCTTATCTTATGATTATTTTTTAAATATGTATGCATCTATCTATATTATCCATCACCTTGCATGGGGCAACCCACTATACTTTTTATTTATGAATGTATATGTCTCTTTTTCTATGGTTGTCCTTCAACGTAGTTTGTAATAGTCATAGGCTGATTAGATTGTCCTATGGTCCCTAGCATAACACAACTTGCTACCCATATATATTAGTGTCATCTTGTGTCTTTCCCCATTACACATTGAGTTTTATTTTCCATAGCTTTACACCAAGGGCCATCATGTATTCTCCCTTACATTTTTTTATTTTTATTGCTACTTCCTTACACCTAAAAGATATAACGTATTTCTCTTCATGCCTTATCTCTTCATATTTCCACATGATTTACAGCGAGGCATCATGCCTTCCCCTTTCTTATATCATACCTTCATACACCTTTACATTGGGGGAATCATGTTTCCCCACTTTAGATCTTATGCCTTTGTTGGTGTATCTTTATAGTGGAACACATCATTCTTTTCCCTACATTATTTATGAGCTTCCTCATGCTATTTGACCCATCTAGGGGTACCTAGCTATACACAATATTTGATGTGAATTCTCACATACTACTTTGTGCCTTCATGCTTATCTATGGAAATTATTATATATTGATCTATGAAATGTATCTCTACACATTGAAATATCTTGGGAAAACACATATGTTGATTTATCATTGATTCCATCATTTGTGTTGTGTGTAATATGCATTTACCACTTCATTTTTTTGGACTACCATAGGAAGAGATTTGATTTCACTTGTGTTGTATTAATCATATTGTATTCACACATATATTTTGTAACATGTCTATCAATATGATATTCACAAATATTTATCACACATTCCTATCAATCCCTTCATGACTATTCTATTCTATTATTATAGTATGACTAAGCTTCCACCAATTCATCTTTTTAATCACAGTAGCAAGCACCATGTTGTTTCTCCCTTTACATTTTGACTATTGTTGTCTTATCTTTAACCATGGTGGGTATCATGCATCCCCTACGCTTTTATATTGGTACTATTATCGACATACAATTTGATATGGGGAGTATTGACTTCCCTTCACACACTATTGTAACTTACTGCATTGCCTTGCCCATATGGGGTCATTTATTCAATTCAAAAATTTGTGATTACATCTTACATTATTAAGCTCTCTTGAGCCATTTATTGCATTTGGAAGTATTGTGCTAAGTGTCCTCCTTCCTTCTTATGGGCTCTTTCCCCTTATCATGGCTTTGAGCCTTCCTTTTGGGCCCTTTTCCCATAGTTTTGATTATATATCACTAGGGACTAAATTCCTTACCGAACTTTGTGTCATCATTCTTTTATATGCCACTTTGGGGTGGATATAATCATCCTTATGCCTCATATGGTTACATGGGTATTACTAGCCACTAAATGTCACACCGCCATTTATCTTGCCCATGCTAGGAGCAACATTCTTATTCATAAATTCTATATATGATTCATTCTTTATAGTCATTGTTGTATGCTCATGTTGATATGTGCTTACATTGTTATATGATTTGATGCTTATATGATTACACCATTATATGTTTATACACTTACACAATCATATGCTTATATGCTTAGATCACATTTACTTTTCATGTGTTATTTTTCCTCTTCAAATAATTCTTTGTACCATATGAATCCAACCAATTACTTATGGGGCATATCATGTCACTAGCGTTCCTATGCTTAGATATGTAGACGATTATAGGTTCTCATATAAATTTGTCTTATAGGAAAGGAAAACACATATAATTGTATCCTTTTAGGGTATAGTATTGTATATGGACCCAATGGTGATATCCTACATGTGTCTAAATATTTACTTTACATTCATGTTTTTGAGTACTACATACTTTGAGATACATGATCATTCTAGTATTCACATGCACCTTAAAGTTGGGTTAAAATGTCATGGTGCACTTTCCATACCCATGTCATTTTTCTCTTAGTTTTATGCCTATTTTAAGGGGAATGCTTTAATAAACAAACATATTGACAAATGGTGTAACCTTGTGCAAAGTCAAGTCCATTGCCCTATGTTATCCTTTTTATATGCTTACCACTTATCCCCCTTCATGTGTTCATAAAATCTTAGAGATATTCCCTATCTAGTAATTTATTACTCTCATCCTCAACTTATTCCCATATGCATGCTATCCACTATGATATAGCAAATCACATAGATTAAGTTTGTTGGTGTAGGACAAATTCAAGGTCACAAATTACTCCTAGAATACTCATCCCTTCATAGGATCAACAAAAGGGTTTCATTCCAAGACAATTATCAATTTGATATTTAACCATTCCAAATCTTAAAACATACCATATCTAAATCTTCTTCATTCTTTATATATTCATTAATTATGAAACTAAATACATTTGTTTTTTAGTTACATTCCCCACATTCACTTTTACAAAATTATCAATTATCATCTATTTATCTAAACCGATTTTAGATTAACCCACATGATAAATATAAATGTGCTAAACAAAAAATCTTGTGTACAAGCATAAAGTTTTTACACTTCTAATCAAATAAAGATCTTATAATTCAAAGTGATTAGATTTCCACAATCCATATGAAAATTAATGTAGCTGCTTTTGGATTTGATTGTGTGCTAGTTGCTTTAGAGAGTGCACATTAAGGAAAAGGGTCGTCAAAGAATATTAAGTCAAATGGAAGAATCTACCAATTGAGGATGCCACTTGGGAGAATGAGCAGATATTGTAGCATCTAGACTTGCAATTGCTTGGGGACAAGAAATTTTGGGGAGAGAGGACAGTAATGTTCCCTTCTCAGACTAAAATATTTTAAGTGACCATTAGCCTATTTTCCAAGTTCCCATAGGCTAAGTGGTAAGGCAAGGGGACTCTAAGATTCTTGGAGAATGCAGTGGTAGCAATTCATGGATTCTTATGTTGGTGTTGAGCTCAAGGGATGATATTGGTTTGAATGATACTATCCACAGTGTTATTAGACTATTGGGGTGTTCTCCAAACTTCTTGGAGAGCACATATATTTTTAGAAAGTCGCCAAGTTGACTTCATTCATTCATCGAGTGCCTTTGTTTTTCATTGGTGTAGTCATAATTAGATTCTGAGGTGTTTCAAAATTTCTCATCACTAGGGGTAAAATATTTTAATATTTCACTAAATTATTATGTTATTATTTTCATAGCTTCAATGATTAAATTTTGAAAAGGAAAAAATTACCTCAAAGTTGGATGCCTAAGTATGAGAAAGGGGGGTCATTGCATCTTATGGGGAATATTATTATTTTAAAAAGGCATTTTCGATAAAGGTGAATTATTTTATTATTTCAACTTGCAATTTAATCTCCCTCCAAAAAGCTATAAAAGGAGGCGTGGGTAGCTCATTTGTTCATGTTGAGATTTGATAACGAAGTGTTGTTGGGTTGAGGATGGATTCTTCAAGTCTTTGAGGACGAAAACCCTCATGGATCATTCTTTTTGGAGTTGGAATAAGCTCCCTAGATGGACTAGTGTGGCTTCATTTCAAGGATCACCAATGCAGCTATTAGTGAAGTTTTTTAGTTGGATTTCTTTCATGGATTATTTTGATGTATTCTAGTATTGTTTTGTGTGTGGATGAAGTTGCTTTCAGTTGTAGATTTTAGAGTGATGATTTCAGACATTTCCCTTGCTACTGGGTCATGTCATTGCTAGTACAGGTCATACCCTCTATTTTGTTGATGTTGATTGAAGTATGTGGAATCTCCTTCTGGGTATTTGGCTAATAATTTCTATGGGTTGGGCAATTAGGAAGTGATTATTTTTTGGATGCAAAGAAGAGATTCTAAATTGTGTGGTGCAAATCGCCCTAGGATAGGGTCGTACTATTCGCTAGAGAGGCATGTGAATTGGAAAAGTGAATCACTCTCCTTTTATTATGGTTTACGGGTCCCAATAGGGCACCCAAGCCTTGTCACTTCATTCCTATCAATTAGTGGATGAACTTTAGTAGATTGGACTATGGTGGAGTGCCTTTTCATGGCTACCTGGTGATTTTCTGAGTATATCAGACCTATTGCAATTCATCATCAGATTGTTTCAGACCTTTTTGCGCTTACAGATTGAGGTATAATATCATTGTTCTACTTCGGTGTTGATTTCACAATGTTTGGGGTTCATTTGTAGGTCGATTTCACTTTCATTTCATATCAAGTTTGTAAGCATCAGTCGTATATTGTTCATGAACTAAATTGTACTGAGCTCTTAGTGTAACATTAATTGGTAGTACCATTCGATGATTTAGCTCTTTTTTTATTGCTACTTACCCCACTAAATAAGTGGTTACATTGTATTGACCCCACTAAATAAGTGGTTCCTTACATTGTGCTCACCGCTGAAAAGCGAAAGAGCTAATTTACTTTGATTATTGTATTAGCCTACCCATTGTATAAGTGGATGTGCATCTATTCACCCCACTGAACAAGTGGTTTACTTTCAGAAGCAGTATGATGTAATCCTTGCCACTATATGCTCTCACCTTGCCCAAACTGGGAATTGGGTGATCAAAAAGTGGAAGGAAGTTGATTAAGTTGTTTATCAAAAAAAATGGGGTGAATATTACACCACTGAGCACCAACTCAGCAAAACACTCCAATATCTTCAACAAGAGGCTCCAACCTCACTATCTTCTCAAGTAGGAGGTTCCAACCTCCAAATAATATGTTTTCTTGAGTATTTTTGTTACAATATACCTCACCAATCTGCCTTAATATTTTCACAAAAATCTATTATAAATATGTCTTCAAAGTCTATTCCAAATTTGCAATAATTCACTTTAAGATTTGGTCATAAATCTTCAATAATTCACATTAGAGTCTGCTCATAAATCTACAATAATTCACTTTAAGATCTTATCATAAATCTACAATAATTCTCCTTCAGGTCTACTCATAAATTTGTTATGAATGGGAATGATATTTGTTACAACTTCTTTACACAAAACTCCTCATAACATGATAATATTTTCACATAAATTTATGTTCATATTATCATACACACTTCCTTCTCAAAATAAATCAAATTTTCTCTTCATAATTTTGCTCCTCTTCCCTCAAACTCAAAAAAAAATCGTTGAATTGATTACTTTCTAACCACACCACCTACTCTTTATATCTTCTCAATGCAAGTAATGGACACACTTTTTCACAAAGAACACCACCTTTCACCTAAGACATAACTCTTCAATTTAATTTATGCCCTTTCACAAGAAGTTGTTGCCATTAATAAATGAAATCATTGCTCTTTCACTTCATAACAAGTTGCTTATATTATTTTTCCTAATCGCTTCACTTTTATATATATATCCTCTTTTTCGCAAGGATGGCACTCTCTTTTAAGGGAACTCGGCCACCTCTAAAATTTAAATCTTTAATTTTAATTTTTTGTCCAAGGGAGTCGACCACCTTGAAATGATAATTAAACTCTTCCTTCAATGATCATATGTGGCCAAATTTAAATCTTAATAAATTTATGATTTTTAGCACTCAATGAGATCTTCAAGTTGGCCCATAGGAAATTCAACTTTGTTTATTTTTTTTAAATCTTTAATTTTAACATGTTCTAAATTGGTCTTCCATTACTATCTTTCTTCAATGGGGACATATAATAAATTATACTTTTCTTGCTTTTACATCAATGACAACATATTCCAACAACTATCAAGGAAGATTAGACATTAAATGATTCTTAGAAGGATTCTTTGGGACATTTAAGGCTTTTAAGGTTGCTTGGGGGATCTATTTTTGGTTTCTCATAGATCAAATGTTGCATATTTTTTAAGGTATAGGAGAATATTTTGTAGATAGAGGGATTGAAGTTTTTTTTAGAATTTTGATGAATATATCTGTAAAATATTTGATCTAGTGAGCCCATTGACTACTAGAATCTAGGCTTAATTTCTCACTTTTTGCAACCCCTCAATGCCTATCCCAAGTTCATTAGCAAAACTAAAACATGTAATGAGAAAATATATCTTGAAAATAATTGTGTGATAGAAGCCAACCAAACAACAAAATTAAAAATATTGAACGAATTTGTTAGAGATGCACTATTTGTCACTAAATTAAGGGAAAATATTCTCTCCTATTCTTAGCTCACCAAAGAAAATTTCAAAATTATTTCTCTTAAAAATAGTTGGTATATCAAAGATCAAAATAAATATATTGGTGTTCAAGGAATTCAAACAATGGTCTATTTATTTTAAATGATATTTTAAAAGAAACTATTTATTTATGCAATTAAAAATTGAAATACAATTATGGCATGAAAGATTATGACACTTAAACATTAGAAGCGTAAATGAAATGTCTAACTCTAGTAGCATTATTATGTAAAAGAGGACAAACTAGAAAAATGTAAAGG
>VDFB02340298.1:0-19267 GCA_007258455.2 Sequoia sempervirens
AACTGAAAATATGTTATACTTCTGTGAATCCTTACATGCAAGGATACTCAATAATGAGTCCTTGCAAATCGATTCACAGCTCTCTATCCAAGAAGAGCAGGGATTGATATTGTGGCCCTCAGATTAACCCTGTTACCCCTACAAATACAATCTCGGAACGAGAGATTCAAAGAGGAGAAGCAAGAATGCCAATCTCCATGAATCCTGTTCTTGCAATGCAACAATGAAAACTAATCTAAATGGCTGTAAAATGTAATAAACCAAACTAATTTATTGAAATGAAGCTTAATCTACGTACAGTAATAAATGAGATATTTTGCAATTAAATCTACTATGAAGATTAAGCTAAAGTAATATTAAATATGTGCTCTAAAATAAGATGCTTATATAATCAAAATGAAATGTAATCTCAAATGATAAAAATTCAAATTTGTAGCATAAGGTGATGTAGCCAAAGTGGGTGATTCTTGGAAATGAGAATGAGAGGGCTCATTTTATAGGCAAAAGTGGAATTGAAGGAAAATTCAGAAGCAATGTGGGATAAATAGAAAAATAGAAACAAATCTTGATTGGAATTATTTTTTAGTTTATTTCCCTTTTAATTGATTTGTTTCCTTTTTTTCATCACAGGATATTCTTGAGAGGATATTTCATTTATTTTATTTAATTTAAGATGATAATATCTCTTTTAATAAAATAAAATAAGATTATGTAATTTAAAAATGAATATTAATAAAATAAAATAAAATTATTTAATTAAAAGCCAAATTTATTAAAATAGCATCATTTTATTTAAGTAGCTATTAACTTCAATTAAATAACATTATTTTATTTATTAAAGGGATTTATTTCTTAGACTAAATAAAATTAATGAATCATTCAAACCTTAGGGAAAATTGAAACATTTGAAATAGCTATGAATTGATTAAGAAATTTGATTTGAAAATGCGACAATCATTGATTCAGAAAGTTGATGTTGACAAATTAAATAAATGGGGCCCAAAGTCTAGGTGACCATTTTAGGTTGCATACAATGGTTAATCTAAGAAAATAGCAAAATCAAGGTTTTAAGCCGTATCAATCCTCATTTCAGTCTAACTACCAACAAAATTAGACCAATAGACCACCTTATCAGCCTTATAATTAGGGCCAAAAATCTATTTCTCACCCAAGGCCATATCAAGCTTATGACTCTAATGCTGCAATCACTTCCAAAGAACTTGCCCCTATCTAGAACAACTTAGTCCAGGATTATGAGTGGTGCTTTCCATGTAATCAACCCCATAATCAGAGTACCTGTGTAAATGGGATTCTTAACCAAGCCTTGATGGTTCAAAACAATAATGTGCCTATAACAACTGAAGTATAGCAGCAAGAGCCACAAACACACAAGTCTACATACCTAAAATGGCAAGGGGAAGAATTTTGTGGAATGTTCCACGCTAATTCTTCAATTGTAGACAATACACACAGTAAGAAGAGGGAAATAGATGAGGGACATCAACCTAATACAGTTTAGACTCAATCGAAACAAGGGTTGGACCATAATCAAAGTGCTCTTGACCCATCAAAAGTTGATCAAGTCTGAGTGCTACTAAGGGGCCAGCCTTTGGTAATCAACCAATAGTCTAATTTATCCACCTAGGCTCCTTCAGTTAAAGGTAATGTTATTACCCCTAAAAGTTAGGTTAAACCTACTACATCTTTTAATATATTGGAGCATATGAAGAAAATTAATGTACCCATGACAATATCTGGGTATTTTGGGTCAAAAGGACCTACTTCAATCAGCCTTATCAAGTTTAAATGTCTCAGATGAGCCTAGTGTAGAAAAGAAGAAGGTTGTGTTGGCTAATACTATTGTTGGTGATAAAGAACAACAAGCTACTAAGGCCAAGCCACCTCCCTTTTATTTGTCATTAATCATAGGAGATCATCTGGTTCACAATTGTATGATTGACTTAGGGGCTAGTAGTTCAGTTATTCCCAAACAAATTGTCGATAAGTTGGGAATTGAATATGAGCCACTAGAAAAGGGGGTAGTGCAATTGGATGGTACAGCTGTGAACACAGTAGGGGTCATTAAAAATTTGAGCTTAAATCTACATGCCTATCCCAATTTTGCAATATCACAAGATATATACATTATTGAGTTGCCCCTGTACTTTTCCCTTTGTTTATCTAGGGATTTTATGGCCAAGATAGGTGGTTACCTATCCTCTGATTGGTCTCACATGCTATTCAGAACTAGATATGGCACTAGAGCTACTATTAAATCAGAACCCATAGCCAAGGTTCATGTTGAGCCTTATAATCCGTCCCCTATCAATGCCAACTTGGTTACAAATGAACAAGTGGAGTAGCCTGTTGTTCAAGAGGCTGAGATTTAAATAGAAGGAACATTAGGTATTCTTCCTAAAGAGTGGGGACCTCAAGCTCATGAGATGGGCACAAATAAGTAGTTGGAAGAGGTTGACATCGGTGTTTATATGATGCATGAGACTTACTCTTTTGTGCCTAATATTGAAAAGAGTAAGGAGTAGCATAGTGAGTAGCATGGAAATGATTTATGGGAGCTATATTTTGATAGCTCAAGGAGTAGAGTAGGTACCGGTGGTGGATGTATGCTTGTATCACTAGAAGGACAGAAGTACTATCAAGCTTTCAGATTCTGTTTTAGCTGTTCTAATAATTCTGCTGAGTATGAAGCTCTAGTCAAAGGTTTGGAGTGGGCGAGACAGAGAGGTATCAACTGTTTAAAAGTTTATGGTGATAGCGAGTTGGTTGTAAATCAAGTGAGAAAGCTTAATGTTGTTAAAAATGATATACTCAGGTCTTACAGGAATAGGGTATGGGACCTCTTAGAGGGATTCGAGGCATTTAATCTGATTTCCATTCCTAGAGCTCAGAATAAACATGCTGATAGATTAGCTATTGTGGGAGCCAAACATGATATTCCAAAAGAGATTTGCAATGATAAAACTAATCAGCATATCAAGACTATAGTTAGGCCTATTGTGCCTGATAATAATATGCACTAGCAATTATTTGATAGCAACCAGTAGATTGTTAGCTTTTTAAGAGAAGAAGTTGAATTCTCACATACTAATCAGGAAAAACTACAACACCAGTACAGTGACCAGATTATCCAGTTAAAGAACAACAAGTTGCCCAAAGGCCTGGTAACTTTAGAGTCCATTTTTAATACTGATGATGAAGCTAGAAAACCTAAGGGGAGTATTCAAGTTCAGCAAGATCACTACGAAGAGGTTGAAGTCTTTAAAGAAAAGCTTCTTAAGTTAGGCAAGGTATGTACAACTGAAGAGAAGCATGTTTTTGCTCAACTTTTCCAAGAATTTAATGATATCTTTGCCTGGCAATATAGTGATTTAAAGGGGTTTAATCCCTAGCTCGCTCAACATGCCATTGAACTGGAGCCTAATGTCAAGCCTGTTAGGCAAAAATATAGGCCCTTAAATCCTAGGTTAGAGCCTTTGATGAAAAAGGAACTAGATAAGTTGATTGAAAGCAGAATCATTTTTCCCATCAAGCATACCTCATGGGTTTCAAACCTAGTACCAGTGAGAAAGAAAAATGGTGAAATAAGAATCTGTGTAGATTTATGTGATTTAAATAGGGCCTCCTTAAAAGACTGTCATCCTTTGCCTCCTATGGAGCAGATACTTCAAGTATTTTTAGGGTCTGAGAGGTTTTCCTTATTAGATGGCTATTCTGGTTACAACCAGATATTGGTGAAAAGGGACGATCAGTACAAAACAACCTTCACCACAAAATGGGGAACCATGGCCTATCTAAAAATTCCCTTTGATTTATCTAATTTCGGGGCAACCTTTCAAAAGGCCATGGATATGGCCTTTCAGGGTTTAATGTACAAGATAGTCTTAGTCTATCTTGATGATATCACTATTTTTTCTAAGAAGGCTAAGGATCATCTGAATCATTTGAGGCAGATTTTTGTAAAATGCAGGGAATCTGATCACTTAATCCCAAAAAATGTGTGTTTGTTGTTCATGAAGGAAGATTGCTTGGTTATGTGGTATCTAAACAGGGTATTACTATCGACCCTGAAAGAATAAGTGTTATCTTAGCTCTTCCTTTACCAGTGCATAAAAAGGGATTGCAGAGTTTTATTAGTAGGATTAACTTTGTTAGGAGGTTTATCCCTGACATTGTTGATTTATTAAGTCCACTAACTCACATGTTGAGAAAGAATGTACCTTATAGCTGGACTAAGGATGGGAAAACAAGTTTTGAGCTTATAAAAGAGGCATTGGAAACTACACCAACACTTTTGAATCCTGACTTTTCTAAAGATTTCATTTTATATGCCTATGGAAACATTGATTCGCTTTCAGCCATACTTGTACAACAAAATGATGAAGGATTCAAACAACCCATGGCATTCTTCAGTCAGGGACTCAAAGATTACGAGCTCAAGTACACTTTTGTAGAGAGGCACGTTCTTTCTGTCATAAGAAGCTTAAAGAAGTTTAGGCACATGCTTTCCAATAACAAGATTATATTGATGGTTGCTCATCCAAGTGTGAAAGAGTTTTTATTAAACAAAGATTTGAGTGATAGAAGAGCTGGTTGGGTCACTAAGGTGATGGAGTATGACCTTGGAATAAAGGTTTCCAAACTAATAAGAGGGATAGGTCTCTGCAAACAGCTTGTTGAGGACAACAACAACAATGTAAAGGAAGAGGAAAGTTTTGTTAAAGCACTCCAAGATGGACAACAAACTGCTATACCTGCTCCTATTGGTTGGATTATAGAAATGACACATTTTTTATTGACTAGTGAGTGACCTCCTGATCTGACTAGATCTGAAATAAGGTATTATTGATTGCAATCCATTCCTTATATTTTTTTGAATGGTTTTCTATTTAGAAGAGATTTCCATGGTGTCCTGTTAAGATGTATTGGAGTCGATTAGGTTGATAGAGTATTATATGAATTCCATCAAGGGTCAGCCGACGAACACTTTTCTCTAAGAGCCATAGCTCTTAAAATAATGAAAGGAGGCTATTATTGGCCTACCTTATTCAAAGACACTCATGCATCTAGGTAAGAAGGTGAAAAGAGTGTGCTATTTTTGCTAGAAAAGAAAAGTTGGCAGCCCTCCCATTGCAACCGATTCAAATTGATTAGCCCTTCATGAAATGGGGTTTGGATTTCAATGGGGTTATAAACCCACTATCAAGTGCAGGCCACAAGTGGATACTCACCACCACTGATTATTTTTCAAAATAGACTAAAGTTGTGGCCCTCAAAGAAGCTAATGAATCTACTATCTTGAATTTCTACGAAGGGCTAGTTACTAGATTTGGTATCCCAGATTCTATTGTGTCAGACAATGCCCTGGCTTTTGTGAGTGTTAAAATTTTTGACTGGGTTGTCAAAAATGGTGTATATCTGAGTACATCCTCTAATTATTATCTGCAGGGCAATGGACAGGCTGATTCCACTAATAAGAACCTCCTAAGGATCATTAAGAGAACTATGGAGGACAATCAAAGAGCCTGGCACACCAAGCTGAAATCAGCCTTGTGGGCTGATAGGATTATGACAAAAAGGTCTATAGGACTTTCTCCATACATGTTAGTATATGGAAAAGAGGCAAGATTGCCCATTTTAGTGGAAATCGCAGTCCTTGATCTGGTAAACCAGCTTGATATGATTGAGGAGGAGCCTATGACAACAAGGTTAGCTTAATTAATTAAGCTTGAAGAACTCAAAGCTGAAACAGTGAAAAGGACTAAGCAATATCAGGCTCAAATAAAAAGGTCAATCGATAAAAATGCATCTCCCCAAGTCTTTCAAGAAGCTGACATAGTGCTAAAGTGGGACGAATTTAAAAGAAAACCTAGAAAGCACTCCAAATTGATGCACTTTGGATTGGGCCATATATCATTACTGAGGAGAAATAGCATAATTCTTTCTAGCTATCCAAGTTGGATGGTGTAGTGGAACCAATCCCAATGAATGGGATTCACCTCAAACATTGCTTTTGAGGTATGGACCTAAATCTGTACATAGTTGTTAAATTTCTAGAGAATAGGTGTAGTTTTCATTCCCTAAGTGTTGTCCCAACACGGAAAATAGTTTCACCTCAATTTTCCCTGCTTTTATTATGTTTTTCGCAACTTGTTATGCTCTATGAGTCTCAAGTGAGTTGCAACCATGCACAAGGCTGCTCCAAGATCTTTTTCTAAGTTTTCCCAATGACTCCATGCCCAATGGATAGGCCTAGGCTACTGGTCTCCATGTTTAGCAGGCAAACATCCAACAAAGGTCACCAGAAATGTTACCCATTTTTTCACCTATGGGCTGAATTAAGTAGGGTAACCCATGCTTTCAGAGGTTCTCGAAGAAAAAATGGAGGAACACTTGCATCAGGATCACATATTTTCTAACTTGTTTTCTTCTTCTGCAAATCCAAGGGAAAATTATGTTTTAAAATTCGGCACGTGGATTAAATGTGGCCCCCACAAGAGTTGAGCCTAGTGTGCAAATTTTCATTTTTATTGGGGGGTCCTCCCTTTTGTTTTTCCTTGTTTTCCCCCTTTCCCTTGTGTTTTCCTTGTGCCCTTTTTATTTTTGTTCTGTTGGAGGCGGGGTCGGGATGGGGTCTGAACTTGGAACTTTTCCAAGTCTCGTTTCCTGTTTCGGTTCCAGTTTTGACCCTGGTTCCGCTTGTTCTTCTTTCCTTTTCCTTGTGGCCTGTGTTAGAGGGATGTCTCCTCCCCCTTGGTTCCCCCTTATGTTTTTCTTTTTTCTTCCTTCATGCCTCATTTTTTCCGAGGGCAGGATTGGAACGAAATCCAAAATTAAAATTTGAAGAAAGTTTCAGGTCCAGATTTAGTTCTAGTTCTAGTTTTGCTAACTCATTATTGCGGGGGGTGGGACCGGAACGAAATCCAAACTTGAAACTTGAAGAAAGTTTAAGGTCCAAATTTAGTTCCAGTTCCATTTTCGCTGACTCTTTATTTTTTCCCCCTGTTCTAGCTCTGGTTCCACCTTTTGAGTTTTTCCTTGTTCGTCTTTGGGTTCTAGTTCCTCCCCGGTCCTGGTTCCACCGACCTTTTTTCCTTTCTTCCTTGTATTTTGTCAGGGGGTGATTTTTCCCATTTTTCTTTCCTCCTTCTTGTCCTTTCCCATCCTTTTCTTCGTCTTCTTTTGAGTTTTGTCGGGTGTGGGACCGAGACAGAATCCTAACTTGAAACTTGAAGAAAGTTTAAGGTACGGATTTTGTCCCAATCCCGGTTCTGTCGGGATTCATCTATTTTTGCTTCCACCCCTTTTCTCACTCCGGTCCATGTTTGGTTCTCGTCCTGACTCCGACTCCGCCGAAGGGTCCAAGCTCGGGGAGAGATAACTTGAGTTCGTCGTGACACCTTGCCTTCGGCATAAGTCTCGCCAACCCGATGGGGTCTTGCCAATGTTTTTTTTTGTGAAATCAATATAACTCTGGCTGCTTGTCATGAGGTCTTGCTGACCATCATATTTCTTTCCGAATGAATTAGCACGTCAGTATGACTATAGTCACCCGCTATGACTTCTCCCTGACATCCAAAGTCTCACCGACATGCAATCCTTCTGAAGCAACCTTTGACCATCTTTGAATCTACTTGGCACAATTCAACCAATCAAAAGGCACTAGGGCATATCATGGGTAGTTTGACTATTCAACTCCCCCCTACAAACAAGGTCGACGGAGCATAGCGACATCACTCTACTCTGGGATCAGAGGTGATTAGTTAGTAATGATGCTTGAATCTAGCGGATAAATCTGATGTTGCTTCTCAAAGGGGAGGTAGCCATGAGTCACAATAGCAGCTGGAGATGTTGGCTGGAGAAGTAGAGCAACATTAATGACCATGTCGTAGAGCATTCAAGGTGACTCTAACGAAATCCCGAAGGTCGACACAGAGGTTGCGAGTTAATGTGGTCATTGTAAAAATCTGAAGGCCATGCCCAGGGACGAGCTTTCACCGACATAAGTAGGGGATGTGCATTGAATGCCACATTAACTTCATTCCAAGCACTTCTAGGGCTGACATGTCCAAGCGCCAACTCATTTCTTGTAAGTCCTAAGGGGCCAACACATTTTTGTATATATGGAATTTTTTCCTTTTTTGTAAAGCAATTCTTGGTTAGGAGATTGCTGAAAGAGAATTATTCAGACTTTGTAACTCACTTTCATAATACTACATATGTGTAACACAAAGACTCCTTATTTTCTCAATAGAAAGTCATTTCCTTCACATATTTTCTTTGTTCTTTTAGTGACTGGTTGTGAGTTACATGATTAAATTCTGTATGATCCTTTATTTTATCAAATTCCTTCAATGCTAGATGTAAAGGATATTATGTCATAAAGTTGATTTATGTTTGTGTTCTCTTTCTATTGCGCATATATCTATGAAAACACCTTTGTTTTCCTTGTATTAATCCTTAGAACAGTCAGAACCTTACATGGACTTGTTTTTATAAATATAAATCTTTGTATTGTGAGATTGTTTAGCTCTATTGAGATTCTCTGTGAGTTTTCTGTAGTATTGCCATATTTTGATCTTTGGTGTATCACCTGTTAGTGATAGGTTTTGGATTCAAGTACATCCTTCTTACTCTTTCCCTTATCATTCTTCAGTTTTTCTTAAAGTATCTTAAGGGGAACCAGCCCATAATTTGGAGGTCCACTTCATTCCCAGGTCACCCACAACCTCGAAGTGTTCCCATGTTTCAATAGGTTGCTATAGTTGATAGCTTAGCAAGGGTGCAAACTTTATTTGACAACAACTGCAACAAAGATTATAACAATGCAATTGGTTTCAACTTGACTAAAGCCAAATTTGCAATAGCTAAATTCAAGTGAATCAAAAAAATGTAAAGCCAAACCTTTGAGAAATACAACTCCAAGAGAATAAAGTCAAACTTGCAACTAGAAAGTTTTGAAACAATTATGTTTCAACAACTTCTTTTAATAGAGGTCTTCATGAATTCAAAGATAAGAGCATCTAAAGAAATTCTAGCACATATTAAGAAAATGTAACCTTTCCAAGTTCCAAACCAAATGAGCCCTAGCAAGTCCAATAGACTCAACTTGGGAGACTTTCTATCCCACTCAATAATAAAAGAACCACAAATAAAAATCAATAAACCTTATGACTCCTTGAATCTTTGTTTTGTTTTACCACAACAAAGATTATAAAAATGAAATTGGTTTCAACAAGACTAAATCCAAATTTGTGATAGCTAAATTTAAGTGAATCTAAAAAATGTAATGCCAAACTTGTGAGAAATCCAACTCCAGGAGAATAAAGCCAAACCTGCAACTACAAAGTTTTGAAACAGTTATGATTCAACAACCTCTTTTAATAGAGTAAAGAAAGATGTGAATAAAACATATTTAAAACTAATTTAAAAACAAAGCAAGAAAACTAAAAAACTATTAAAAAATAAACAAAAAAAAAATTACAAATAAATATATTGAAATTTCTTATGATTATAAAATATATATTTGTGTTACTACTATAAATAAATGTTCACTCTAAAAACTTAAAAAAATATTTTAATAGAGGTCTTCATGAATTTGTGAAAAAAATAGTTTAAAAACAAAGCAAAAAACCTAAAAAAACTATTAAAAAATAAACAAATATATATATACACTATTGAAAAATAAACAAATAAATTACAAATAAATACATTGAAATCTATTATAATTATAAACAATATATTTATGTTACTACTATAAATAATTTTTCACCCTAAAAACTTAAAAATTTATTAAATGACACTAACTATTTAGTTTTAATTTATTTTTTAATTAAATTGATTTTAAAATCTAAAAAAGCAACATTACTGCCACTTGCATAATACACCATGTACCTCTTGGCATAATTATTTTTATTATACTTTAATTTATCTTTTTAACATTCAAAATAAAAATAATGTATAAATATATATTATAAAATTAAAAAAATCTTTATAATTATAATATGAATGATGAAATACTATTGCAATGAGAAAAAATGATGAACATAAGTGCCTCAAGGATAACTCTTGATGTATTTTATATAAATAATAATGTTATATAAATACTAATTTATTATAATAATTACTATACTTAAATTAATTATAATTATTGATATTAAATTTTAGTGTTAATAATAATAATAATGAAATCATTATAAAATTGATTATGATATAAAAAATAAGTATTTTAGAGTGAATACGACATCAAATCGATTTTAAACCATTTTTAAATATGCTTTAAATCCACTTTAAATTTGCTTGAAAAAATGTCTACATATAATGAATGTAGTTATGCTAGCTACATGTCATTTGAACTTCAAATTCAAACATAAGAGATTTTCCTTGCATTGAATTTTTCTTTTTGATGGATGCCATTGTAATACGCCTCTCGGCGTAATTATTATGGATAGAGGCAACCAATCCACTTCAATTATGATAGGCAACTAATCAATAAGGATGAAATGAAGGACAAGTCATTGGCTGCTTTGTACTTTTGTACATGTGGAATGGCCTACTTGTAGTCCATGACAGCATTAAGAGGAATCATAATTTTATGTTCATAAGATCTAAAGTAAATCTTTAAGACATGGCTTTTCAACACGTGGTTAGTATATAAGGAATAATCGATGTGTTTTGCATGGTGAAAGGGTGAATAATACATAGAGTTTTTAAAAGGTCATGAAAAAATGCAAAGCCTAATTTTTAGTAAAAGAATGTAAAGTTCAAAGTACTAATATTTTTCATTGGCTACCACCTTATTCCATTCTTCATATGCGATTTTATTTGTCTATTTTTTTTTAATTGAAAAAAGTATATATTAATAATAAAAAATAAGTGTACAAAAGGCTCTTTGAAAGGAGCTATAGAGAATACAACATGAGCATAAATCAGCAGTACAAAGTTGCAAGAGACAAATTTTAGTTCTAGATAGTTGAGTTAGATTGATGATTAATAAAGTAGTTGAAAAGGTTAGGGGTGTTTGGTTTTGTTTATTGATAAAAATAGTTGTTATAGTCAATGTTTGGCAATTAGGTTTTATGTTTTGATTTTTTATTGCTATAAATTTGTTTTTAAAATTTGTTTTATATGTAGATATGTAGATACGATTGTGCATGGAATATGTTTGATAATTATATGTGATTTTATTTTTCTTGTATTTTTGTTCTCTGAGGTCACATATTTCTACAGCTTGTGCACTTACAATGATATTTACTCATGGGGTATGGTGGTGCTAAGAATTACCTTAAGGATCTTGTATTATTTATTAAAATCGCATTGAATTTCTTGATATCAACCAAGTCCATGTTGATTGTATAAGTTTGAAGATACATAATAAATTATGTGTATGAAATCTAGATGATACCTAGTGTAGTATCTATGATGTAAGATGTTGGAACAATGGAAATCTATTCATATTGTGTCTTTATTATGGAAAAAACAACATAAAGAGGTCTTGAATCTTCGTGGGAAGATAAGTGGAAACACAAGAAAATTTCTTTGGAAAGAACCAATGTTGAATAGTTTCCTCCATATTCAAACACTTTATCATTGCATCATTTAGACAATTGGATAAAAACATGTTTGAAAATTTAACTAATGTTTGGTTTATGGTGCAAGATGAAGTGACATACATGTTATTAGTTGAGAGATCATTCCTTCCTCATCTATTGAGCCTTTAAATATTTTAGGGAACATAAGCCTCCATATTGGGTAGGTGTGATATAGAAGGATTTAGTTTTTCATCATGACATGCTAGAAGAGTTTTAGAATAGAGTACAACCTCTTGGTTGGTTATTGGAAAATATATCAAATGGTATGAGACAATAAAATGTAGGTTTTGATATGAGACAACAATTCAAAAAGAACTAGTTTTTCCTCTATAGTGAAATGCTTGGTCCCATTGGCATCAATCTTGAAAATATCACAACTATTTTAAAATCCTTGAGGCGAAGATGAAATCACCTCTATAGAAAGTGTCAATTTCATCATGTTTGTTTTTTTGGTGCATCATAACATTTGATTTTTGGTGAATTTAGTTTTGACATGAATTTATTGTATATATTAGCCCCCTATGGCTTAGTAACCTATAAATAGACAATGCAAGCTCAAATTGAGTATTAAGGAGAAAAAATTGAGAGGTAGAATATATTTTTCTATATTTTTCTTAGTTTTTAATGTTTGTCATAAGTTGTAGATTAGGGTTGTTAGGGTTTTGAGAAGTTGTTGAGGTCTTTGAAACAATGAATTAGTTATTTGAAATTGTTGTTAAAAACTCACTTGTACCACTTTGTAAGTGTCATTTTAAGTGAGTTATACTCTTTGTTGAAGTTTTATCAATGTTGATTTCTCTTGAGTATATTGGTTTCACTTATGTTCATGGTATGTTTTTTTCTTTAATTTTCCTATATTTCTTTGTTATTCATAAATATATATATATATAATTTTGAAATCAAAATCAAAATTATGAAAATGTAATTAATTATAACACAAATTTATATAAATTTATATAAATAAGATTATATTACTATTCATCAACTGTATGATATACTAATTTCATCATTAGAATATGATTATTTATAATTTTTTATTTGAAAACTTTATGAACCACCACACACTAACATTCAACATAGAACACTTTTTGAGTCATGAACACAAAGGGAAATGACTAGCGTTCCACTACCTATAACAAGAAGGCAGTTGTTAGAAAACATATGGTGAATATAGATACGTGTGGAAATATATAATTATCAATTAAATATAAGGATTGCAATGTAGAAAGGATTGGTTGCTTTGTATTGGTTATTTGTATTTTGGTCTAAGTTGTACTTATCATCCCCATGAAATATAGTTAAGATATTACTTGGCTCACCTTTACACATGTGTAAATGGAAGGTGGGGAGGGTCGAGGAAGAGGGATTCTATTGGGAAGGCAACTTTTCTACTTCATCTATCTAGTGGAATAAGCTGGTAAACCACTTGCAGTCACTTTTCCTAAACAATCTCATTATCTTTTTAGTAAAGGGGTGAAACAGTTTGGTGATATTTGGGATTTCAATGCCCTTGATTGGGCTGCTTGGTAGGATTCAAAGCAAAATTTCAGTTTACATAATAGGTATAAAGGTTTCATGGTCTTTGTGAAATCGCTTGTCCCTATTGAACTCATGAAAATCTGCACTCCTTTGCACTACAACTTCTTCAAGGATTGGGTGTGGCTTGATAAATATCCTTTCTTATGGTTCCCTTTGAAGAAGTTATTTTTCAAGCTTCTTTTGGGTATCAAATTGAATCCAAGACTTAATAGAAAATAGAACTGTAAGTTTAGTGAAAGAAAATGGAGAATGTTAAGTGCTCAAATTTGGAAGTCCAAGATGACAGCAGATGCTCAATTGTTGGCCTGGAAAATTCGGCACCATAATCTGCCAGTTGGGGATAGAATAAAATACTTAAGATTACAAGTAGCCAAATGTCCTTTATGTCAGCACAATGAAAGCTTAAAACATATCTTTTGGGACTGTCCATGTACAAAAATAATATGGAAGAGTATTTTTTATCATTTTCCTATTATTTTTTATCATGTCTTATGTTGGAAAGAAGCAATCTTTGGTATTGGACTGCATAAAAACATAATTGTTGATTCTATGAGGCAATGTATTTTATTATATGTATGGAAAAGTAGATGTTCAACAATATTTTCTAAGCACATTTTGCATTCATAAATAGATATTCTAAAGTTTTACTGTGACATCATGTTTCGAGTCACTTTTCTTTGTTCTTAGCTAAAGAAGGGGCGCACAAAAGATTCAAATTTCAATAAGCGTTTGGAGGAGATCAAACACCAATTTTTGTAGCTACATCAAGGGGATCTTTTTTGAGTCAGGCAATTGCAAGTCATGTTTAAATTTAGTGTGTAATGGTGGCATATGTTTGCTACTTACTGATCCTGTAGATGTGCATTTCTTTAGTACTATTACAAACTTGTTTCTTAGTGTGCATTAAGCTTGCTGCTTCTGGATGTACAGTTGAGACATTGTAAATTCTTAGTGCTATTGCTGGTTTTTCTTTTTAGTAGTCTCCTTTTGGAGCTGCATTTTTATTCATTGTAATTCTTCTCAGCTTATTCAATACAAAAAAGAAAAAGAAAATGGCGCTTCAAAATGTGTAAAGCCAAATATTTCATAAGACACTTGGGTTTAAGAAATTAATATTTATAATGGGGAAATTTGACTCATACATTTTCTTTTCTCTTCTACATATTACTTGTATAATTTGTTTTTATGTCTTTATATTTAAAGATATTTAGTGGTATTCATTTATCATCTTATTTTATTTGATCATTTACATTAAAGAAGTATGGTAGGAACATTTTTATCGAAGTATTAGAACAAATCTAATTATGTGTATTCATTCTAAAGTATTTGCATGGTTGAAGCTTGTTGTCTTTGATTAAACTTTCTCACAACCACATATCCAATCTTCTTTGAGGGTTGATCTACGATAGCTTGTTCCTTGTGTTTGGACAACTCTCTAAAGATATTTTAAATTGTGGTAGTCCTTAATACTTAGAAATGAGGCCAGTTAGGAAAACTAAGAAAATGGAGTGTACAATATACTAGGGGAGAGGGGCCCATAGTGGAGCGGGGTCCAATAGTGGGGATAGAAGTAATTCTCAATGGGTCCCATAGTGAAGCACCTTAATATCCAATTGCAAAACACTTTTTATACATAAAATACACAAACTGAAAAATCATGTGATGCCACATAATCGCACCAATAAAACATGACTTAGTGCACCACTATCGGTCTCACTTTTTTTTGGGCCTTTTTTGGATACCTAAACAAAAAAGCATGTTGATGTGGCCCTAAAATGAAATATAGAAGCATGTGAGTTGTCAAATAAACTATTGTACTTAATTGGGAGTGATTTGAAATTTCCACATAGGATTTTGAGAAAGGAAAAGTTAGGGTGCTCCACTATGGGCCCCTCTCCCCTAGATCAAGTTCACATCTAGAGATCAAATCAACATCCATTGAAACATCAAAAGTAGATGTGACCCTACATACAACTGATAGAATGCTAAGATTGTTAGAAAAAGTACATATAGAGATTCATCATTTTCAGTCATGAGATGTGATTTTAATGTCTACAAAATATTCATGCATTTTATCCACTTCTAGAGCTATTTTTTAGGATTGGTGATCTTAATCTTGTAATCTTGTGACTTTGTACCTTAATTTTAATATTTTAATAGTAAACTATTATTTCATGTATATCCAAGAATTATGGAAGGAAAAAGATACTCTGCATGAGGAGGATATTTTTTTGTATTTAAATATTATTTGCTAGAAACTTAGAACATTTTGTGCAAAGTGACATTGAGTGGGAAAGCTTAATTTAACCTATGACAACATTACTAAACACTTGACATAAAGTGAAAGAAAATGTGTGACTATTTATCATGTTGTAAGACGTGTAAGAAAACACATATGAGGATGTGTAAAAAATTGGTAGCCTTTTTTTAACTTGGGAAGTTTTTATTTTATCTTCTAATGCATTATTTTGTATCCTCTAGTAAAGTTGGATGACCAAGTTCATTAGAAAAGTGATGAAACATCTATAAAGATTATTGTAACTCCTAGATATATGAGTATGTAGTTTATGATAGTTTCACTTAGTTTTTAAATATTTGGTATCAAAGCCTTAATTTTGATTAGAGGGGACATATTCCATAAAACTAGTAGCCTTTTTTGAACTTGAGAAAGTTTTTATTTTATTTTCTAATGGGTTTTTTTATCCTCTAGTAAAATTGGATGACCAAGCATTGGAAGTTTGGAGGGTTTGTCATTGATGATGTTGTTTGGCAACATGAGCATGGAAGATACATAACGATGTGTTGCAGTGATTTCATTGATGTCAACATTGAACATTTCAGTTACAAACCATTATGATTAGTTCTAATAGGTTGAGTTGTTTTTGGTAAAGTAAGCAGCATTTACAGGGTGTTGTACCCTGCACAAAGAGCCACAAGGGTGTAATGTCCCCTTTTTCATGAGCAATGGATTTTGGAGGAATTAGCCTATTCTTGATCCTTGTAGGCTAATAGGACTTGATAAGAGGATCATTTGGCAGATACCCAATTGATTGGTTGGCTCATTTCGTGATTCAGTCTACATATGGAGGTGTTCTAATGATTTCTTGATATGTTTCTATTTTTAGAAACCTCATGTTATAAAAGTAATGTTATGTTTGCACTTTATATTATGAATAATTATTTTATTATAAAGTGCAAAATAATAAAATAATATTATAATATTCCTTCTAGAAGGTGACTTGGGAAAGTTCTAGAAGGAGGCCGACCTATTGAGGAAAAAGAATAAATAGGCATTGAGGGCTCATTTCCTATCGTCCAGATTTGTTTTTGTTGATGTTTGATGTTTGATGGTTGTGGAGCCTAGGGTTTCTACAGTTGTCTTTGGCCATTGAGAACGGAAACTCTCAATTGGTAAGCAATTTTGAGGGTGTGAAATATCACTTGAATTATTGTAGCTGAGAGAAAGTTACTTCAGACTTTCTATTTGAGCTTCATTGTAAAAACTTAGTGGCCTTTGGCCAAGTTTTTGTATGCCTTGATTTGGAGCATTGTTGGAGACATTTTGGAGTTCATAGTCTTCATCGATTTTGCATTGAGGAGTCTTATTCAATCATTTCCGCACTGTTGATATAATGTTTCAGTCACATAAGTTTGCATATTAGGGCTAGGATTTTGCATGATATCGATTGCTATTTTTATTGGAGATTATAGCTATCATTTGGGGTTGGTTCTTCATTCTTGGCATCGATTTTTCCTTGGTGAAGAAAGCAGATTATATTGGTGAATAAATCTGATATTACAATAAGATATTACAGTCTTGAAAGGGCGCCTTTGGTAGGTGCGATTTTGGTTGTGGAGCTCACATTTGGCATCGATTTCATTCAAGGCTTGATTTTCCCATTTCCTTGGATCTTGGAGATGATGTTTGGTGCTTGAGATGGAATTTATATGCTGCATATTATTTTATTTTCAAGATCATACTAGAATATGGGCGGTTGGCTTAGGGAGCTTGATTTGGCTTGGAAGAACACATTTTTGATTGGAGTTTGCTTGCTTCTTCATCTATTCACAAGGGTGCTTCAATCCAACTAGGTTTCATTGCATATATTCCATCATTTCATTGTATAAGCATAACTTTTAGTTACAACTGTAGGAGTGCATTTTCATACTAGCATATCATATATTTGTAATTCTTGTAAATGCCAAGAGTGTTGGCTTATTGATGAGCATTGTATTGGATCATTGTGTTGTAATAAGAGATACTAATTTTCTAGTCATTTGTAGTTGTCATTGAGCAATTCTATATCATTTGTAGTCAGCTTAGTAGTTTGCATACCAACTATTTGACAAAATACCAGTTGGCTGTAGGTGATCATTTTTCATGATTAGAACTCATATATGCATTCAATATTGTCAAAAAAAGTTGCACATTCATGTTAGGTCATTGTTTAGACAATTTAGAGTCATTTGCAAGTATCCTTATTGATACTAAGTGAAGAAAAGTGTCATTATAACAAACTGAAATGTTATATCAGTCATATGACCCTTGTATGCAAAGTGTTTGACAAAATTACCAAGGCCAAAAATCAGAAGTTTTCAATCAAATTTGAGCAGGGTCATTACAGTGGTATCAGAGTGGTCTCCTGCCATCCTGTTGGGTGAAGAACGAAGACATTATGGGTATTCCTAGGATGCAGTTAAATGCCATGATGGGAGAATTGGAGAAGCTTATACAAAGTCAAAGAAAGATGGCCGAATTGCTCTCACTTGCAACCATAGACAAAATTGTAGGGTATATGACTTCCATTTCTAAGAAGTCTACAACACAAAATGAAAAGGAAGAACAAGAGGTCTCTACAAGTGAGGTGTCTAGAAACCTCTACAATGAGTTTGCAGCAATTAATAACCAACATACAGCTGATCACATGGAGAATAAAAATCATACCAACATAGAGGAAGAAGATGGGCACATGACACTTCCAGATGACTTCAAAGTTGAAGAGGAACAAGTAATGTTTGAAGACAAACCATTGGTTTTGGAGCAGCCACACGAGGAAATGGTTTCTTGTGATGCTTCAATAGGTGAGTTTAGCATTGCTTCTTCTTCTCATGAAAGTAGTTCAATGAATGATGTTCATTCATATGGAAGTTTATTGGAGGCACAAGATGTTAAGGAGGATGTGGAATTTGATCCTCTACTTAGTGGAGCAACCACTAGTGTTTTGTTTTCACATGATGATGGAGGCATTCTACAATGGTATGATGTCATCACAGATTGGTTTGAGGGCAACAACCTAGTGCATCATGATTCTTATGAAAAGCAAGCTTGTGTTCATGTACAAGCTAATGATATGATATCATCTCTTGATGTCAGCCCTACACTCATTGGTGGACATGAAGATATCAAGTGTAAGAAGACTAATTTTGTGTACTTTGGCATTGAAGAGATTAAAAGGTTTGAAATGATGAATGAAGAATGGATGAGGAAGGCCAAGGAGGCTAGATTAGTGGCTGCAAATGCAAGGAAAAATCTTCAAGATGTGAAAGAAAAAGTCAATCTTTCCAACATGGCAAGACAAAAAGGAATAGATCACATTAGAAGACTTCTCATTCAAATGAAGAATAACTTTGTCCTATGTTCTAATGTTAGTGATGAAGATGAAAAGTTTTGGCAATCAAAGGACTTGGTACAATTTGAGGTTTCTTCATGTTGTGTGGAGGTTGATCATTCTTTTGTGGAGGATGATGTTGTTGGAGATGACACTCTTAGTGGATCAGCCACTCAAGAGTTGTTCTTGGAGGGTAATGAAGGTATCTACAACTCATCTTTGGATTGGTTACCTATTTCATATGATAGGGTAGCTAACTACTTGTTGTTTGGTGACTTATTTCCGATCTTAGATGGTGATTCCAAGTTTGGCAGATCTTCTACTTTGTTCTCTCATGATGATTACCATTTGATTCAGGACTTGGGGACTTGCTACATTTTGGAGATGGGAGGTATCAGAGTGGCACAACGGGAAGCAATGGGTGGTGGCTTTCCAACAGTATGGGCGCATCAAATTTATCATCGCAACTTTGGGGTTGAGTTGATTCAGCAAGATGTGCTTGTGCTACAA